>JAMZAV010012033.1:0-19111 GCA_024449915.1 Sweltsa coloradensis
CTAGTGCGCGTGCGTGCGTGTGTGTGAGTGGGTGATTTAGATTCGCCGGGAAGGATAATAATTATCTTCAGATCAACACCAATGTAAGTAAAAAATTGGGTTTTTAAAGTCGGGGAAAATTAAACCCAAAATTAGGAATTTTGAAAATTTTATTAATTTTTTTAAAAAAATGAGCAAATCACGTCTTTTTTTTTCGAAAATCCTAAAAAGCAAACTATCAAAAAATCGTATAAAATGGGGAAAAATTGTGGGCTAGGGTCCATTCAAGGAAGAATGGGAAAGTTTAAAAAAGGACAAATTAATTTTTTATACGTATTTCAACTAAAAACTAATAAAAGTAGAAAATATAAATGAAGGGTGTGTTTTAAAAATCTTTTTTTAAATTCGGGGGAAATGAGACAGGTTTTAAAATTTTGGGTTTCAAGTTATTTATACATCCTTTATTTTCCCCAAAACTTACTTTAACACAAAAATCCGAAAACAATTTTTTGGCTTGGACTCGAACATTAAAATTTTATAAACCCATTGTAAAGTCATTTTTTTTTTTTTAAATAAAATTATGGTATAAAGAACATTACATTCTACAAGGTAAAGTTATGTTCTAAAACACGCTTTTGGCAAATTAATTAAACAGCAGGTTTTTAGATAAGTCAACGGGTATATGCCGATAAAACTAAAAAATTGCAAAATTAAAGATTTTTCAATAGAAATTTTTTTTTTTGAGAAAGTAATTCTTTTCACTTCGAAAATGTAAAAACCCAAAAAAATGACCTTAAATTGAAAAATCCGTAACAAAGGCGTGGAAAAATAATTCACTTTGAAAAAAAGGGCACTTCAAATTATCTAAATTTAGTTCAGCTTGATTATCCAAAAGGGTGGTTTCCCCCCTCAAGGCTCGTTCCCGAAAGGCCCCGCCCCTTTTTTCCCCCTTAAACCCCACTTTTCTACCTGTTGATAAAGCCATATTACACAAGGGGTATTCCCTTAAGGCCCGTTCCCTTTAAAGCCCGTTCCCAAAAGGCCCCGTTCCCTTAAAGGCCCTTTCCCCGTAAGGCCCGTTTCCTTAACCCCCTTCCCTTTTTTTTTAAAAGCACCCCAAGTTATTTAAAAGAAAAATTGGAAAAAAATTTTCGGTATTTTTTTTTTTTGACACAAGCATCATGTTTTTTATTAATCTTTTAAAAAATGCAAAATTTAAGCGATTCCCGACATGTTTAGAAGTAGATACTTTTTGGGAAATAAGCATACCTAAAAAAACCAATCAGGGGCACAAAAAATTCCACCAGTGAAATATACTTTCCCCATTGCGTTGATTTATAAATAATTAAAAATTAATCACTTTTTTTTCATAAAAAATTGGGAACAAGTTGCAATACGGCAAATACGTTTAGATACAAAAAACCCACATAAATATAGAATTAAATTTGTAAAACCATTGCGCCTTTTGATAGTGCTTTCCCTTTTTATGATTTTTTATTAATGCAAAAATTTAATCCAAAATTATATTGATAATATTGTAATTGTTAAGGGGTAGATTTTTCATGATAGAAAAATTTTTGAAACCTGGTACCGGCAATAGTTTTCATTTACTAGTTTCCTAAAATTTATTTGTTTACTAAAAATGCATTTTGATTGCACCTATGTAAACAAATTAAAAAATCTAAGCGATTAATTGCAATTAAATAATATAAAATGGGGAGGCGGTTTCTTTTCCCCAGCTATCATGATATGTGATAGAATAACGTGGCACAGCCCTGAACACACCGCTTTTTATTTCATCACCCGAAATAGCTCAGTTGGGAGAGCGTTAGACTGAAGACAAAAGGCCCCCGGGTTCGATCCCTGGTTTGGGCAGTGTTTTTTAATTTCCATCATCGGTAATTCTAAATAAATCGAGTTGCAGACTATAAAACACTTTTGGGAATACAATATATGTTTACCATGCATTTTTATTACGTTTTTATTTTCTATTACTAGAGAACTCCATTTTAAAATTTAAATAACAAGTAAGATTGTTGGATGTTTTTTTTTAAAGACTAGAAAAAAAAATCATATTTTTTTTAAAGAATCTTTTTTTTTTTTCCCATCAACACCCAAAATGTGGTTGGTTTTTACACACTTCAAAATTGGGAATGATGTTTTATAGGAACACATAAACAACAGGCAATCTATGCTACCCCAAAGTTTTAAATTTGGGTATCTATCTTACAAAAACCTTTATTTTTAGTAAAATTATTGAAAATTTCTCTCAAATAAATTTTGTTATTTATAAAAAACCCTAAAAAAGAAAAATTTTGTTTAAAAATTTATTGTTTCCCCACTGAACATCCTGACTATGAGTAGGCCTATACCGGTATACAATTTATTAATTTATGTAGTTTTTTTTTTTTAATCTGTCCTTTAAATTCAATTTACTAGCCAATGCTGGTCATGAAAAGGATTTTACCCCAAAAGAGGACCGTGTTTGGGATGAGTAGGCAATCAAATTTTTTAAACTCCCCCCCCCCCCCCTAAATTATTACAAATTTTACTTGACAACTAATTAAAGGTAACGATTTTTCACTTTTAATTTTCTTTAAAAAGGTCACCTTATTATCTGCAGAAAAAGTTTTGTCTCGGGATCAAATTAAACTACCCCCCCCACAACGTTATGGGTTTTGGTTTTATAAAAAAATGCGACTTTTTTATACTTACAAACCCCCTAGCAAAACAAGTAGGGGGATCGCGATTAAAAATAATGTATTTTTGGGGTTGTCGCCGGAGGGGAAAATTTTTTAAATTTACAATTTTTAAAAATCCCAAAAAACCCTAAAAACTAAAAAAAATAATTTTGCAGAGGAATGCTTTATTTTCTTTTGAAAAAAATATTTTTTTTGTAGCCCCCCCCTAAAATTTTTTCCGGGCCCAGCACCAACTAAGCATTTTGCCCTCCCGTAGCAAAGTAATTAGGTGGGAACAATCATGCTGGTTGAACCCACCTTTTTGTTGTTCGGTTACGTTTTTTTATGTATTACATCAAACAACAAAAAGTACTACTCTATCTACTCACTCTACTCTATTAGCATTCATGAGAAATGATCAGAACCCGATACGCTATTTAGAATCAGTATTTTAAGTATGTGGGTGATGAAAAAATTTTCTGCATCGGGGGGACATAATAATATATTTGTTTTTCTAGTCTTTCATAAACATCATTAACTTTTCGCGAGCCAGTTTACAGGTATCGCCACCATAATTCACACACGTGTTCCGCTTAGTACACGCTGAAACAAAACCCCAAGACTTTTTTCATTTCTGACATTTAGGATGAGGAAGCGAAGATTCCATTTTCCACACTGGGGAAAAAACCGGAATTTTTTTTTTTTTTTTTTTTGTATTTTTTTTTAAACCATACTCCAAATTTCGTGAAATTTTCTGGGGGCCTTCAAAACTTTTAACTTTTAACTGCCACTTTTTAGCGCAATAGAAAAAATTTTTTTCCATAAAAAACGCAATTTTACGATTTTTTTTTATTTTATTTTTTAAAAATTTTTTGACTTTTAACACCACATGCTTTATTCGATTGTGATGAATTTTCACAGAACCTAAATTTTTAAATTAATTATTCGTGTGAAATTTGAGCCCAAAAATAAAATAAAATTTTTTATGAAAATCACAATTTTTCGATTTTTTAAACTTTTCTTTAACTTATAAACCCCCATACTGCTTTTATTCGATGTAATGATTTTTTTACAGAAATTAATTTTATTATTATTAATTAATCTATTGTGTGAAGTTTGAGCGCAATCGAAAAATAATTTCTCTGAAAAAAGCAATTTATTTTTTTTGTTTAAAAAACATTTCCTCATCCAACAACGCGCCTATAAAGCGTTTGCGAAGTTCTTGTCATATTCTCCCAAAATGGGGGTTAAATTTTTTTTTGTGTGGCTCATTGTCTTGGGTTAGCGTCTCTCTTCCAATGCGGGGGTCCAGGGTTGCAGGGTTCGATTTCCCCTAAAGCGAAATATTTATCTTCTGATTTAGACTTAAGTCCTCATTTTGGCTTAGGAAATTGTAAACGGGGACTTTTGGAGCCATCCTAGCCAGGCACATAATAAATTCAAGTTGTTCTGAAACGGGCCCTTTTTATTCTGGCGTTGATCCGCGGGTGTTTGCCTGTCCCCACCCCTGGTAAAATTTTCCCCATTAAAAAAATCGATCTTTGGTTGGTTACGCTCACTTTCCCATTGCGTCGGACCTACAGGGGTTGGCTCTTTGTTTAGAAAAACAACTTTGTGACTGGTGGGAGACTCATACGAATTTTTTTATTTTTTAAATTGGGGCTTTTCTTTTCCAACACGTAGGGTTTAGAGGGTGATTTTTACCCAACATCACGGGGGAAGCTATTTTTTAAAACATTTTCAAAAAAAAAGGGAGGGGCTAAAGTCCCCGTAGCCATTTAATTTTTAGAAAATAATGTTTAAAAAATGAGGTAGGTGCAAAAAATTAAATTTTGCGAAGATTTTTATAATGTTGAATTACAAAAAACAAACATTGCCTTTTGACCTCTCCTAAGGAAAAAAATTTTTTTTGATAAACGTTTGAAATGTATTTTTTTTGGGGTCCCGCCGGTACAAAACCCATATTTGTACAAACCCCACAAAAAAGTATCAAAAGTATTTCAGAAAACTTTATTAAAATAAAAAAATCCTCGAAAGTCGAAATGAAGATAGCTCATTTTTACACTACTGTCCCAAAAAAAGATACAATGACTGACGTTACACGCAGCCCTAATTTAATAAATACTAGGAAAAGCTTAAGTCCCCCCGCGTTGTTATAGCGTATTGGGCATTAAGCCCTGTGTTACGCGGATTTTTTGGGGGGGCTGTGAAAAAAAACTTACTAAGTCGAAGATTTTTTTTAATTAAATTTTTTTTACAAAAAATTAACTTTAAATTTTTTAATTAAATTTAAATAAAATAAAAAAAAAAAATTAATTGTTTTTAATTAATCGTATTTTTTTAAAAGAAAAAAAACGTAAAATTGCAATTTGCATAAGAAATATTATTCGATTGCGCTCAAATTTAACACGAATATATTAATTCATGAAATTAAGGTTCTGTAAAAAAATCATTTACAATAAGATAAAGCATGTAGGTGTTTAAGTCAAAGAATTGTTTTTAAAAGAAAAAAACATAAAATTTTGATTTTCATGAGAAATTTTTTCGATTACGCTCAAATTTCACACGAATATTTTTAATTCATAAATTAAGGTTCTGTGAAAAAATCATTACAATCGGATAAAGCATGTAGGTGTTATTATCGAAGAAATTTTTTAAAAATCGAAAAAATCGTAAAATTGCATTTTTTATGTGAAAAATTTCCCGATTGCGCTCAAAAACGAGGCATTTCTAAGTTCAGAGATTTCGAAGGTCTCCATAAAATTTCATTGCAATCGGAGTATCGGTTTAGCCGGAATCGTGTTAACAAACACACAAAATACAGAAAGAAAGAAGAAAAAAAAAAAAAAAAAAAAAAAAAAAAAAACATTCCGGGAAATTTTTTTCTCCAGTGTATGAAATGGAATCTTCGCTTCGCTCGCTACGCTCGCTACGCTCATCCAATAAGTTTTATTTGCTCGTTATATTTAAGACCCTCTTTCATTTACCTATCATAGTGGGGCAAACGTTTCCTGTATAATAGAAGAAAATAATTAAAAAATTGGCAATTAGCCAACACGTAAAAACTAGCAAGTCACATTAATTATAGACCACGTCCCATATACTTAACAACGACTTTCGATTTTGGGAGTGGTATTTTTCCATAACCCATTCGCCCCGTGCACGCTCCATAGGTCGTTTGCGGGCGTAACCTTTCTCATAATTTGATAACAAAATTGATGGGTATCTGTTTTGATGACAGTCCCCCCCCCCCTTCCCATCGGCCCGGGTACGGCACCTTGATCATAGGGGCGTAAAGAAAAAGGAAAAAATACTGTATGAATGAATGAACGAAATATTTTAAGTGATTCAATTCAGATTCATATAGTATTATATTTTGAAGTTTTGTACTGACAAAACGAATTAATCACAAATTACCTTATTGAATTAATACTTAATTTTTTTATTATCCCCATCTTATTTTGACTGTGAAGATCATTGATTCCCAGTCATTAATCCACTTCCGTGACAATTTGAAGCCATCTTGAATATAGCAATTTGCATGTTAAAGTAGGTAGATGGAGCGATTTGAAAGCCCAAAGATTTTTCAAGATGGTTTGTCAGGTTGACAGGTGAGCATTTAGCCATTAAACCCACCAAATGATTACTAAATTCCTTGTGCAATGCCTTGTGCAATAACTTCTTGTTGTTTCTGTTTGTGCATTCCCATGCTGCACAAGCTAAAATCAAATAAAACAATCCAGTAAAATACTTTATTGCATTAAAAAAGCATAAATTAAAACGCCAAATCGCCATCTTGAATTTCGGCAAAATTGACGCTTCAATTTTCTACGCTCGCGTCTGTGCGGACGTATTGGAAATTGGGGTCTATAGCCAACTATAGATGTTAGATATCATCGGTGAAGACATACAGAGCCGTAATAACATTACTGTGTCTAACAGCCTACTAAACATCTCTGAGTTATTACAAAAAGTCATGAAATCATACAATGTATACAATAATATACAATACAAGAGAGAATATATCATGCTAATCACAAAATATCACTAGATGTAACTATCACATGTTATGCTAATTAGTAAAACAAAGACCCCCACAGAGCTAAAAACATAAAAACTAATGCGAGTCCAGCTAAGCTAACCGTAATAACGAGGTATCAAATATCAAAGCCTTCGCTCGGGGTCAGTGGGTTGACGAGTGACCTTTAAGATGGGCGTCGCTCTAAAGGCGTCGCGACGCCGAGCCTCGTTAAGCCGTGACTCTATCGACACAACATGTTGATTATCTCTACAGACAAACATCAACAGTCTTCGCTTGCCTTGTTACGCTGCAGGAAAGGGTTTTATAGCTGCTATTAAAGATAGCAAATCAAGAGTTATTATAAAACTTGCCACTCTTTACTTCTATTTTTCTCTCCTTTTCTCAATATTTTTTCTTCGAAATTTCGATTATTTTCTTTCTTCTTTCTTATCGCTTTTCCATTTATCGCCTTTTTAAATTTTCTCATCTCTTTTATTTATTTATTTTTACTTCTTTCTTCTTTCGTCTGGTTTCATTTGTATCTACATTTTCTTGTTCCTTTATTTTTTAATATAAATCTGTATTGGTTGCCTTCAAGTGTTTTTTCACTGAGTTATTATTTTACTCAGAATCGAAATCATTCCCATTGTAGAATGATTTCTTTATAAATTATTATTTATTATTCCATAATTTTAAAAACGATATGAGTAAGGAGGTTGTACTATATAATATGTCGTTATGAATATTTTCGGGTTTGCGTGTAATACTAATAAATATAGGTATACTGTATTCTTCTATTAGTATGATTATTTAGTATATGATACATAACATCCGTGAAAACTTACTTTAAAATATTATATTATATTCATTTTTATAACATCAAGTGTTGTGATCAGAAATGCTCAGCTCTCACCTAGAATCCGACATATTGTGATATATAATCTTACTTGTCAAACCCGTCATAACGTGGATATAATAGAAGCAACTTTAACGCTCTTCCGAAGTAAACAAATGACGCCTGGCCCCTAAGAATAGAAGAATCTCTGTATTTTTAGCCACAGCTTTAGCGAATACCGACACATTTGGACAAGGTGAGAGCAAGGTCCCGTAGCCGAGTGAGGGAATCCACACGGTTATACTAATCCCCCCACTGCTCAGAAGACAGAGGAGACGAAACCCAAGACATAAAGCGCAAAAACGTCGCAGTTCGGGGGAATATACCAACTTTTTTAAAGGAACAAAATTCAACAAATAGAAATGGGCACAATACAACCCCAAATTATCAACTAAGAAAATATGATTGATTTTTTGTCATGAATATAATTTTTAAGCTTTTCGATATTCACTGAAAAATAGTTCATTTTTGGCAATTTAGGTAAGCTGTTAATATGATGGATTATTCTAAAATAATCTGGACCAATTAAAAAACAAATTTCCGAAATCAGAGTCAACTTTCTCGTAGTTTGACTATAAAACAAAAGTTGACTCTTCTGAGGTTAATTGTATTAATTGTTAGTCTATAACAAGTTGAAAACTGATCTTAAAATACACGACATATTTACAAAAGTGAAATGATAACTCGGTCAAGCTATGTTTGGGTCCTGGGTAGAGAACGTGCTTATCGTGTATGTCTGCCTCGCGACGCCGACGCCGTACGATCTTACTTGTAGAGTGCGCCAAACCCAATGATATTTAACATTTATAGTAGGTTTGAACCCCAGTCATTGGTCCACTGGCGTGACAATTTGAAGCCATCTTGAATAGGTCAGTTTGTATGTGTAGATGGGAGCGATTTGTAGCCCAAATATTTTCAAGATGGCTGTCAGGTTGACAGGTGAGCATAATTAGCCATTAACTTCAAATGATTGCTAATCTCCCTTATGCAATAACTTTTGATTGTTTCTGTGTGAGCATTCCCATGCTCCACAAGATTAAACCATATCAAACAATCAAAAAAAATACTTAATCGTATTTAAACGTAAAGTAAAGCATTGAAAAAGCCAAATCGACATCTTGAATAGGTCAGATCCACGCTTCAATTTGCTACGTTCGCGCCAAAACGGACGTATTGGAAACTGGCGATCTAACCTACTACTATAGATGTAAAATATCATTGGCCAAACCCGTCTCAGGGTTCTAATTATAAATTGCTTTCCTCAACACAGTCGAGTAAAATGGCTCAAGTTTCACGAAAAAACTTCTCTTTACTAAACAATTGATAAAAGCCAAGTGTTCATCCTTCAAGGGCACCAGTTATAATATGCCTCGACGCATACCCGATCCCTTAGCCAAACATCACGGCAATCTCTGGAAATAATTACAGACATGCTGGGTGTGCATATAGATTTTGGCGCTGGTCTGCGCACGGTTATAAGTGCATGTGAAACATGGAGATCGTATCGAAGAACTAAACTAAGCAAGCTGTTGTGAATAGCTAAACCAAATGGCGGGTTCACAATTACAATGCGTAGCGCGTCATTTAGACGGTTTGATGAGTTCGGCCAACTTTTTTACTATTTAAAAAATATTCGTTTCATTCGCAAATCCAGCTTATTTCACTTACAATCTGGATCATCTTTGGATCTTCAATTGCTCCCTAAATAATGGACATTTTGGAAGGTTGTTTATAAATGATGAGAGCATGGCGCGATCAGAACATATTACAACATTTCAAATAGTACCCAACGCAAGCTTGGGAAATTGCTACAAATTATCTGCTTTGTGGCACATTTACGTTCGTAGGGCTATAGTTGTTAAAAAATTGAAGCACTATTTGAAAAATGTGCTCCGATCGCACCATACACACATTCATACTTGATATTTTGGTGTCAACCAAAACCCTATAAGAAAAATTATTACGATTGAGCTTCCAAGTGATACAGACTTTACCTCTGCGTTCTGCGTCAAAGCCTGGTTTTCTCTGTTTTGGCTGAGTTCGAGAAAAGCAGGGTTTGACGCAGAACGCAGAGATAAAGTCTGGATCACTTGCAAGCTCTATCGTTTGTCCTATCGGGTTTGTGGGTTTGCAACAAAAAAGTTAAGTAACAATGTGTTATATGCGGTATCAAAGCACATTTTTCCAAATATTTTTTCCCTTTTTTTACTAACTGACCGTAAATGTGACACCAAACAATTCTTTGTAGTAGTTTCCCTTTTTTAGTAGGAGACAATATTTGATGTCAGAATTTGCTTTGATAGCCTCCTTCCGGAATAGCCCTCCCAAAAATGAAGATTTGTGCATGAAAATTAAAGGTCAAAAGCGGTCCAGGGCTGTATATGAAATTACACAAAATGGGAGCGAAGCTACTAATTCAACAGATTGTCGAAGAACCATGCACAAATAAATCTTATCGTTGATATATCGATTGGGTGGAGGTGCCGGGTAGAGACAAATGTATCTAGCTCCGGCTCCTTGACCCTAAGGGTCAACAAAACTTTCGATACATGACACACGGACGGACTGACAGAAAAGTGATGCATATACAGGGGGCTTCACTCCCCCCACATATCTGTACAAAGTATATAATACGTAGGTTATACATGTTGTCGTGAGCGAGATCGGGAGCGGGTTAAATCAAGTAAAGACAAGCACTGATGTTAAGAATAACACTAAAGGTTTATTAACTGAGATAAATGAAATAGATACAGACGTTTCCTTTAGGACGCACGAGTCGACGTACGTGCTGCTTGCCACACTCGGAAGGGCGGTGGGCATTTTCCCAAATTCTCCCACCAGGGATGCGAGGAAAAACAGAGGGGGTAATTTAAAGGGTTGATAGTTATAACCTTTAGTGCAAAAATTTAGTCACTCAAGTTATAACACTTGGGGACAGACGTAAATCAAGGGTCGTCCCACGTTCTTCCAAAAGATACGATACACATATTTTTTCAAAACCCTTTGGGTTGGCCCAGGGAAATAGCCCAGAGAAATTTCTTGGTGGAGGTGCTGCCACAGAATTGCCCCTTTTTAGGAAAGGATAGCCACGACTTCCTGGTCAATCGGATGTCATGTTCTGTTTAAAATATGATACGTGACACGCACAAGCGGACTGAAAAGTGATGTATATAGGAAACTTCCCCCTTTTAAATAATGCAACAACAATAAAGTCAGAGATGAAAGCGGTTGCAAGTTGAAACAAAGCGAAAATAAATTTTTTCTTTGAAGAAAATCAAAACTTTCGATGCCTGAAAAATCATACGATTTTAGAAAAAAAAAAATTTAAATTAACAACAAAAAAATTTAAAATTTAATTACTATTTTTTCGAGAAAGTATGTCTGTTGCAGTTCCCTCTTTTCGAAAATTTTCTTTTTTATTTGGGTAGCGCCCAGGCCTAGGGTTGCTTTTATAAAACCCACAACACACTCAAGGTCCCATGCATGCAGCGAGCGAGAAAAGTGCAATGTTGTCCTGCAAGAAAGGAAAAAAGAAATACCCCACTTGAAATTCACTCACGTTTAGCGTGTCCGCGACATTTTGAGAATGCACTTTAGCCTGACTGACTTGGTTGGTCTGCTTCAGAAGTTATCACTGGGCCTTGGGGGCGGGGGGCGGAATGTTGTGTCCTCCCCAAACTTGTAGGCGGTACACCCCCAAGGTTGTCAAACCTCCTTTTGTAATTACCCAAAATAAGAAATTTTTTCCCAAAACCCCTTTTTCCCAAAATTAGTACAATAATTATGTTGGGCCATAATTTACCTTTTTTCAAAATTTGGGAGGGTATTAAAAAAATGAAGAAATAAAATTAATGTGAAAAATTATCTTTCCCTGGGTTTCCCTCCCTCCCAAATCGAATGAAGAGAAGAGGAGGAGGGGGATTTGTTTAGATTTTTGATGGTGGGATTAAGGCCAGTTTTTCCCTTCTCTTCCAAAATGATCCCCCAAACCCTTTTGTTCAAATTTAAAATACATAATAATGACAAACAGGGCCGTATGGAGAGAGAGAGAGAGGGGGAGAGAGAGGAAAAAGAGAGCATACGTTTTACAAAACTTGTATTTATTTTTTTAAATTGTATATCCAACATTTGAGTAGGCGAGCAATTTAAATTGTTTAGCGATACAGCCCCCAAAATTAAAAAACCCGAAAAACGCCATACACTTTAAATCATAGACCAGAGAGAGCACAGCAGCTTCGATTCTAAAATAATCGTATTACCCCCAAAGGGGCTACATTATTTTCACGGGGGGCTTTTATATGAGAAAGTCAAAAGAGTCCCCTGCGGTCATAAATCAATAAATATAGGCGTCCTAAGATGTCAAGCAGGTTTCTGTGTTTTCTGTAGGTGTGCACACAATCTCTGTTGCCATTTGCGAGGTAGGTAATAAAAAGTGCGTTTAAGCTGCGCCTTTAAAACCCGGGGTCTTATTTTAAAAGTCTGCATCGCGTAAGAATGTTTTCGCGGGTAGCAACCTCAGCTTGACCCGGTTTTTACGGGAGGCTCACAGACGTTCCCCACAAGAAGAAGAAAAAAACAAAAAAAAATTTTTCGTATGAAATCTCCATTTTCTGGAGGTGCCGAGTGCAAAAATGCTTCCCAATTTAAAAGGTTAAACCCCCCCCCCCGACCCAAATTTTTAAAAAAACTGTAACATCCTTATGAAGGACAATGTCAACAAAACCCTAACACAGAAATTATGTTTATCGGGGGTTTTTTGTTTTTTTTTATCGAAGACGTGAGACGGAAGGAAGAAAACGGAGACCCTCCCAAAATAATAGATTGCTGGAACAAAATGTTTGTATTTTAGTAAATTTTTACATATTTCTATACAAATTAAAAGGCCCAATTTAAAAAATGAACAAAAAATCCATGCAAAGTAATATTCATTTTTTAAATCACGAACGCATTTTTATACTGTAATAAATCATTAAACGCGCTTTGAAAAAGAATATGCACTTAATTCTTGAAGACTTTTCCAACATGGACACTTGAAACTGCAAGTGCAACCACTATGCCGGGATATGAACCGTATCATACGGTTCATATCCCGGCATTACGGTCCGTATGATGCTGCTAAAGTGCAATGCTTACGACGAGCGATAACATCACATTAGCCTTGCCCAAACCGGACGAGTTCAAGTTGATTTGAATGCAGGGGATGAGCGTATACGTGAGTTTAACATCTATAGTAGGCAAGATCACCAGTCATTGGTCCACTGGCGTGACAATTAGAAGCCATCTTGAATAGGTCAGTTTGTATGTTAAAGTAGGTGCGAGCGATTTGTAGCTCAAATATTTTTCAAGATGGCTGTCAGGTTGAAAGTGAGCATATTAGCCATTTTAACACCAAATGATTACTAAATTCCCTTATATAATAACTTTGGTTTACTGCTGTCCCCCACTGAATATCAGTTATATGACTGAGTGGGTAGACTCTAAATACGATTTGTTATATTTATTTTTATTCATTTACTGTTTCTGTTTGTGCATTCCCATGCTGCACAAGCTAAAATCATATCAAAACAATCCAGAAAAATACGCAATCGCAATCGTATCTAAAACATAATGTAAAGCATAAATTTGAAACGCCAAATCGCCTTCTTGAATATAGTTTAGATTGACCTTCAATTTTTTACGCTGGCGTCTGTAACGGACGTATTTGAGATGGGGGATCTAGCCTACTATAGATTTTTAATTCTTTGGTTAAAAGTGGGGGTGCGGGCGGCGATTTTTTATCAGACTGGGCACAGGTGGTACTAACTAACGTGAAAGAGACTCTACAGGCCCAGAGGGCATTCAAAGCCACCGAGTTTGGAAAGTAATAATTTGTAATTTTGCAACCTATTTGCGCGAGATTTCAAGGCTTGTTTCCGGGCCGGCCGCTGTAATGATCACTTCTGCTTTCACGACTTGAGAGGGGTTTGAGGGTTTTATACGGACGGTAAGAGATGAACGAACTGTATACATAAGTAATAAACGGGTATTTTTCTCTCTTCTCGGCCAGACTTGACTTATATGAGTTATTCAATCCCCAAAATTAGCAGTTCGTCCACGACTTCCCCAAAACTTTTTTTTTTTTTGAAGCAAGTAAAAAAAATATAAGATATAAAAAAAAAATAAAAATTCTTGCTTTCCTAATTTTTTAAAAATTATTAAAAGGGTCATCCCTTTCTTCGAATTTTGAAATACCCTAAAAAGCTTGGAATGTCTAAGTTCAGATTTCTCGTGGGTTTTCCCAACTTTCGTCGTTTGTCCGGGAGAGACGATCAAAAAACAAACGGCAACGTTTTTTTAAAGTTTACAAAATCGTAAAAAAGGTTTTCAAAACAAAAATACATTTCTTTGAATTTTAAAAAAACGTGGGCAGGTTTAAGTTTTAAAATATGAAAGGGTTTCTAAAATTTAGTCAAGATCGGAGAAGCCAATTTTTTCGCGAGAATTGAAAAAAAGGGAGCCAAAATGTCGACGAAAATCGAAAAATGTACGATTTTTTTGGGGGGAATATAATTTTTATTGTACACAAAATCGTAACATTTCCAAGTAAAAAGATTTCTTTTAATTTTCAAAAAAATTTAAAAAAAATAAAATTAAAACGTTTTCCCGGATAGATGAAAAAAAAAAAACATAAAAAACCCCATACAGAACAACTAAAATATTGAGAAACAGAAAACCCAAAGTATAAATAAAAATCTAAAAAAAAAAATTATTTTGTAAATTTTTAAAAATATTTAAGCTTTATCTGGGGCGAGGGTTCGTCCCCCGGGGCAGTAAAGCCCCGGGGGAATGCTTAGGGGGACACGAACTCCACCCCTATACAGCTACGAGATTTGGGGGGTTTTTCAGTACTGCACACGCCGCCCCGAAATGGGTTAAAATCTTAAAAACCGGTAATAAACCTGGTTTTGGGGCCCATGACCCCCCAAAAAAAAAAATAAACGGACCCGAAAAAACTCTTTCTGTGTTAAAAAAGGCTTTTCAAATGTCAAATTCTTCGGCGGGCGGGTTTGGTTGGGGGGTGGGTGGGGGGGGGGTTTTGGCTGGTTGGCTGGGAGTCTCCGCGGAGATTAATTTAGCCTAAAGGGGAAAACCCCGGTAAATCTTAAAAAACTATGAAACTTGGCCCAAACACTTGGGAGTACTTCGGGAGCTTGACATTTGTTTTCAAAACCAAAATCGGGTAACAGGGGCCGGAGAAAAAAAAAATTTTGGATGAAATCAAAAGGGCTTTAAATTACCAAGGCGTGGTAAATTTGTAAAAAACTAAAAATTAAAAATGCTTTTAACCCAATTAAAAAATTTCTTGGTCCAAAACACAAGGGGTTTTAAATTTGGGGAGGGACCAGGCCCCCAAAAAATGAAAAAAAAAAATTCTGAATTTAAAAGAAAATAAACATTCAATGAAAACGCTACAACTGAGATTTTTCCCAAAACGGGGAAAACTTTTTGAATCCTCATTTTTTATCATTTTTTGAATAGGGAAAAAAAATTTGGGTAACGGGTCCCGGAGAAACTAAAAAAATTATCAAAAGTGGGGAATTTCCGAAACTCTTATGAAAAATACGCAATACTGAAAAAAGGGTTTCATTTTTAGAATTTTGAAATTTTGGGCCCACTCAGAGTCCCTCATACCCCCCCCCAAAACCCGGGCAATAGGGCCCGGGGAAATAAAAAACCCAAAACGCGTGTTTACCCGGGCGTAGTAATTTGTAAAAGCTTGAAATTAAACTGCCCCAAAAACCATTATAAAAAATTTTGCGCTTTTTGCCAGTGCTTTTGGTTTTGGGTTGTTAGCATATCTGTTTCCCAAGGCAAAAGGGGCCCGGGGTCGATTCCCGCTAAAGCCCGAATTTTTTTAACTTCTGTTTTGGACTTAAGTCTATCATTTTCTTGTTTTAGGATTTTTGAAAAAACCCGGGATTTTGGGACCCGGCCAAAGCAAAATTAAAACGCGAAATTTTACTCAGGCGAAAGGAAAATTTTGTACAAGTTTGGAAATTAAACGTTTTAAACCATTATAAAATCTAGTGCTTAGGTTTAGTGCGTTGGTTTTTGTTTTTTAGGTATCGGCTTCCAATGCATGAAGGGCCGGGGTTTCGTTTCCCCGCAAAAAGCCGGGAATTTTTTTAAACTTCTGAGGGGAAAATAAAAAGTCATCAGTTCTTGTCTTAGGAGTTTGTAAACGGTGGGCTTTGGGCCCTCCTAGCAAACGAAGCACATAATAAAATTTTTAGAGTTTTTCTGAATCGGCTTTGTTGTTCTGGCGTTTTATTTGCGGGTGTTTTGGGGACTGTCCATACCCCCCTGATTTATATATTTTCCCATAAAAATTCGATCTAGGTTGGTTATCGCTACCGCGATTGCGTCGGGGCCCGCAGGGTTGGTTGGGCGCTTTTTTTAATTTTTTTTTTTTTGTCCCCCCCCTGAAAATCAGTTATATAACTGATCGAGGGGTAGGGCTCTAAAAAAAAACTTAAATTTTTTATTTATTTATTTATTTATTTAAGGGGTATCCCTTTTGGGGGGGCCGGGGGCCCAAAAAAAAGTAAAAAAAAAAAACTTTTAAATTAAAAAATTTTAAACATTCCCCCCTTGATAGCGAACGAACAAAAAAAAAGATTTTAAAATCCAAACCAAATTTCATAAAATTTTTTAAAAAAAAAAACAGCCAAACCCTCCTTCAAAGTCTTCGGCTGTGAATGCTGTGAGATATTTGAAGTTGAGCCAAACTTTTTTTTCTTTCTCCTAGTTTCGTTTGAAAATAAATAAGACATTTCGCCCGTTGACGAGCGCCAAGCCCCCAAAGATTTTTGTGGTAAAAAAAAAAAAAAATAAAATTTTTTTACTCCCAAATCATAAAAAAAAAAACTTGGCCCTGAACCAAATTCCCAAGGGAAAAACCAAATTTTTTTTTTGATTTCGAGTTTAAAAATTTTATTTTTTTCCACAAAAATCGGGGCTTTGGGCTCGTCAACAGGGAAATGATTTTACTTATTTTGAAAGCGGGAAAATAGGGAAAAAAGAATAAAAAGCTTGGCTCCAAACCCTTTTATATCCCAAGATTCACAGCCCCCCCCCCCCGAAGACTTTGAAGGAGAGCTTGGCTGCCGTTTTTTTTTTCAAAAATTTTTTTTTTTTTGGTTGGTAAACTCTACAATAGAAAGTAGTAAAAAAAATTATTTTATTTGTGTTTTTAGGTTTTGGGCGTTTTACGGCAAAATTATTTGCGCAAAAAAAATTATATAATAATGAGTCCCCGAAAGAAAATGAAAAACATTGCAAAAATTAACACTACTCGGCGAAACCCCAAACTAAAGCCACCTGCCCGAATTTTGGGGAAAAGTCTTGCCTTTGCTCACACTCCTCAATGAGGGGGTTGAGTTCCAAAAAATTTGTGCTGCTTCTCACACACTCGAGGGACGTTGAACGTCCTTGACTTTTTTACCGAGTTTCACACCAGCGGAAAATCCGAGTATAGGTGTCTGCCCTTCCCCGGGTTGCCGGCCACCACAGCAAAAAAACCACCCGTAACGATGTTACCAAAATATCAAGAAGATTGTTTATTGATTTTGGTATTGGGTTTTAAAATCTCCTTTTTAATAACTTTTGGCCCATTCGAGAAAGATTTAGTGGGGATAGATGAGGATTTAAAATTATGAACAGAAGGGATGAGAGGGAAAACCCCCTAAACCCGGGACGTTTGCCCTCCTTTTTAAAAGTACCAAGGGACCCAAAGGCTTAAAGTCCCCTCCGAAAGGGCGGGGTAAACCTTGACAGCATACAGGTTCCCACTAACCCGGGCTGCCCAGCAGGGGGGTTAGGAGAACGAAGCCGGTACACTAGCTCTCGAACCCTCCATCTTCTCTAACCAGCGGTATACATGAGTTTTAGGGCAAAGCGGTCACCCACTCTACCCCTGACCACGCCCGATGGCTGCTTAACTTTGATGTTCGAGTAGGAACCGGTTAAACGACCTCGGCTAAACCGCTGGCCATAATATTAAATCGGTTGTTAAATGAGTATTAGAAATATAATATAACAACATTTCTATAATAAAATATTCAGAGCTTAAATCTAATTTCAAAGCAGAGTTTTGAGGACAGTCGTCATAATGATATTTTGATGCATGATGACCTCCTTCACAACAGACACCGAGAACATATCAAGTATAAAACTGTAAACAGTAAAGACGTCTGACCAAGGCTCTCTACGTCTCAGAAAGTGAAACTCTACGAAAGTGTTCGCAGCTATTTTGCATAATGTCCGGCCGTCTCTTATATGGACACCATACTAAATATGGCAGCATCTACAACACGGCTACCCACTCAATGGGAGGAGAGAGGACAGCGCGGCGTGTTACCATATGGTCGTGACGTAACAGAATGCAGTTGCTATAGCAACGTGGAGGTGGTGGTGTGAGTGGGAGAGAGCGGTTAGGTGAGCCATTTCGCTGATCAACATTTTCTAATGATTAGCACGGATACTTATTAGAGAAATTTGAAACTATAATAACTAGGAAAACGCTTAAGTCCCGCCGCGTTGTTGGATGAGCGTAATTGGTGCATTGAGCTGCATTGTGTTACGCGGATTTTCTGTTGTTCTGTGAAAAAATCATTACTTAGTAGAAGATTTTTTTTAAATTAAATTAAAATTAAATTAAAAATTAACTTAATTTTTTTAATAAATCGAATTTTTACGTAATTTAAAAAAAAGAAAAAATCGTAAAATTGCAATTTTCATAAGAAATAATTATTCGATTGCGCTCAAATTTTACACGAGTGTATTAATCATGAAATTAAGGTTCTATAAAAAAAATCATTACAATAGGATAAAACATGTAGGTGTTATATGTCAAAGAATTGTTTTAAAAAAGAAAAAAACCCGTAAAATTTCGATTTTCATGAGAAATAATTTTTCGATTACGCTCAAATTTCACACGAATATCGTAATTCATAAAATTAGGTTCTGTTAAAAAATCATTACAATTGGATAAAGCATGTAAGTGTTATAAGTCGAAGAATTTTTTTAAAAAATCGAAAAAATCGTAAAATTGCGTTTTTTATAAGAAAAATTTTCCCGATTGCGCTCAAAAACGTGGCAGTTCTAAGTTCAGAGATTTCGAAGGCCTCCATAAAATTTCATCGTAATCGGAGAGTATCGGTTTAGCCGGAATCGTGTTAACAAACACACAAAAATACAAAAAAAAGAAGAAAGAAAAAAAAAAAACATTCCGGATTTTTTCTCCAGTGTAGTGAAATGTAATCTTTCGCTTCGCTCGCTACGCTCATCCAAATAGTATTATTCAAAATATAATTAAAATTAGAATTTATTTTATAATATAAAATATGAAATTAGCGTTTCAGCTTTCGATACTGCTCATCTAAAATATTTTTGAAACGTTACAAGTGCTATCTTTTATATTGGGTTTTTTTTTTTGTTTTTTAAAATTTCATTTTAAATTTTTTTTTTGGTTTTTATGGTTTTTTAGGAAAAAAA
>JAMZAV010012034.1:0-21684 GCA_024449915.1 Sweltsa coloradensis
AAAATATGGTCATAACCCTATATAATTAATAAAAACAAGTTACAAGTTACAAAAATGAAAAGGACTTTTGCATATATTATCAAAAATTACTACACAAAATATTGAGATTAGTATTGACTGTCAGTCAGTAAAGTTTGTTGAAAGTAAGAGTTCGTTTGGTTGCATTATGAGTACAATTCAGCAAGTAAAAACATTAGGTAATTAAAATTTTGTTGAAGTTTGAAAGTTCGTTGAGTTCTGATTGCAAAAGGGCTAGGATAGGCCTAGTTCGAACGTCACACGCATTTCGTTGATGTTGTGGTGTAGGGTGGGTAAAATTCGTATGATGTTATTCCCCTGGTGCGAAGTCTTGATGTTATGGCCAGCTTTAGGCCTACTTACTGTTGATCCATTGTATTTTCCAAACCTTCACTCCATTGTCTGGTGTTTTTAAATCGTAGTTATTAAATCTTGTTGGTAGAGTGAAGAAGAATTGGGATATCAGCAGCATGGTAGTAGGGCCTAGGCTAGGCCTACGTTGTTTGACGCCTAAAGCCATTTTCGCCCAACGAATTCCGCCCTCGCCTCGATTTGCCCTTTGTTTGTTTTGAAAGATGTAGTTCGACTGATGGGTGTCTGCTAGCTGGGGACCTCTAGCCAGACTTGGAGGTCGTGGTAAAACCCTCTCTTTGTTGTCTGCATTGTTTTGGGTGTTGCTTGGCCGCTAGATGGCGTGGGTTGGTTTGTGGTTCAATAGATCGGTCGATATGTCGATAACAGTAGTGTCCGCGTTCGATGCTGTGGTCGCTGCTTGGTGTTGATTGTCGTCGCTAGATCGCATGGGTGGTGTCTTGGGTCCCTTTGTGTTTATAAATTGAGTCTCACGGTTCACTTTCTCACGCCGCTCAAGGGTTTGTCTGGAGTAGTTGCGATAACCCCGAGTTCAAATTGGGTGACTGGGTACGTTCTCACGACGTGGGGCGATTCTGTCTGTTCGTCTGGGTTTTGTTTAGATTACATATTTGTTTATATTACCACCCTATTGCCAGGCTTTGAGACAACTTGTCTGTGTGACTGGGGGACTTAGTCTACGTTCTTATATGCTGATCTGACTGACGATGAATAAAATGAAAATAAAAACTAACAATTATAATTATGAAAATATAAATGATGAATTTTAAAATTATAATAAAATTACAATTAATATAGGTTGTTTTGTTGGTGCTTATTGACTGACTTTATTGTTAATTAAATTAAGTAATTAATTAGACTGGTTATGAACAATACTTTGAAATTGATGAAAGAGCAAATTTATAGCATTGATAGCAATTAATTGATTGATTATCGAAATTAATGGTTGATTGGTCCGTACGGTAGGTACGTAACATTACAATACGGACGGATGACACAGACGGAGACGAACACGACGTGGGGGAATCTCTGCCCTCCATGTATGCTTGTGGCTGGTTCTGACCAGCAAAGGCCTGTCCCCCTTGTCCCCCCGCGTCATCCCTTACGTCCCTTCCTTCGTTTTGATTAGCCAAGTTGCATAAATATGAGACGTAAAGCAATATCCAATCTAGGGGATCCACGCCGCGAGGTAAATTATCAAAGATCTCTGGCCATCGCAGGTTGCAGACAAAAGTCACAAACTGACTTTGTTTATGACGTGCTTGCAGCACGGCCAATGTGTCATGGTAGACTTCCCGACGATGACGGGGACCACCGTGAACGGTTCAAGGCAAAAACTATAACGCGTCCAATTCGTGTCTTGGCCGCCACCGCCTCAACGTCGTCCACGTGCTACCTCAACATTTTATATTCCGTCACGCGCAATCTATCCTGATTGTGCGCTAGGAAACTTTACCAAAAGTGCGCTAGGATGCGCTTGGGTTCGCTGGGCCATCAAAGTCCAACTCGCAACCTTCTCGCGGTTTGGCCTATGAAAAGAAGAGTTTCACTCCCTGAAACTAATGGTGAGCTCTGGGTCGTCGTCGGGGAACCCCTTCCCTTGACTACCTCCCCGACGGCGACGACAAAAGACAACACGGACGGATGATGACACAGACGGAGACGACCACGACGTGGGGGAACCCCTGCCCTCCCCATATGCTTGTGGCTGTTCTGACCAGCACAGGCCTGTCCACCTTTTGTCCCCCCGCGTCATCCCTGACGTCCCTCCCTTCGTCTCGATAAGCCAAGTTGCATAAATATGAGACGTTAAGCAATATAGAATAGAATCAATTGAAAAGAAGAAAACATGGTGTTAATCCACACTTATGGAAAAAGAAAATTTAGAAGATTCCAATACACTACGACATAAACACTGATAACTCTTCTGTTGAGTGCCCTAAAACAACACTAACTAACTAACTAAACCAAAACTCTTTTGCTCGAATGAAGGCGTGTACCACGTATTGCTGAAACAATTTACCCTCATGGCAGGGCAACAAAAAGACACGTCTTTTATTTTGTCTTTGATGTTGTACGCAAAAAACTCTATTATTCCAACTCGCAACCTTCTCGCGGTTTGGACCGTAAGTAGGGGAGTTTCAACCCCCAAAACTAATTACGAGCTCTTGGTCGTCCGTCGGGTAATTTCCCCCTTCCTTTTGACTACCTCCCCAACGGCGACGACAAAGACAACACGGACGGATGATGACACAGACGGAGACGACCACGACGTAGGGAACCCTGCTATCCCAATTTGCTAGTGGCTGGCTGGTTCTGACCAGCACAGGCCTGTCCACCTCTTGTCTCCCCGCGTCATCCCTTACGTCCCTCCCTTCGTCTCGATTAGCCAAGTTGCATAAATATGAGACGTAAAGCAATATCCAATCAAATCAAGTCTATTTCTGACTCAAAATGTTCCCACCTAACATTGTAGGCCTCTTGCAACCTCCGGACCATTTCAATTATGATTTGGGTCTTGTGTTGCGTTGTGGTCTCACTTCCAATCCTGTCCACCTCCGCCCGCCAAGGTTTTGGAACAACCGCGGGTCGCACTGCCTAACGCCCTATCCTGGCCCTGCCTGGATCTCAACCCGACTTCCATTGGGAACTACACTTTGATCTTAGCCAAGAGTCTTCGTTTCAAAATTGAGCATATGGAAGTTGGTATCAGTGGGTCATTAATACCAACATTACTGCTGTACATGCCCAAACTTTAATTTTCTTTCAATCATTTAGGTTTGCAGAGTGAAGTCTTCTTCCAGTTGAATCTTAACGGTTAGCTTGCTTGTAGTTCTTACTTAAATCAGGACCATATTATTTCAGAGCTGATGGCAAGGTCATCAAAAACTACAGCTTGTTCCACTAGGTTTACAGAGATAGACAGATCGGGATTGTTTACAAATATAAGATCAAGGAAATTATTGTTACATGTGGGAAATGGATTAACTTGGCACAAGCTGAATTCATTTATAATTTCAAACATGGCAGTCACTACCTGGGAGTTGATGTTACATACTGGCTGAAGATGGTTGTTTGTATCATGAGGTGCGTGTCCACGTCACTTGAGGCAAGTTGAAGTCGCCACACAGAAGCCAAACTATCCTGAGGTCGTTGCGAGGACTTCTCACGGGACAGTGATATCATGGAGTCATTCCAATAAATTCTAGAGATATTGGTGGAGGCAAATAGACACATCCAACAAAAGACTAAAAGCACCTGGGAGTTTCACTTCAACCCAAATAATTTCACATTCTTCTGACTCTAGATCCACACGCCGTTTGGAAGGAAAATTCGAGTTTACTGCTGTGAGAACACCACTTCCTCTTTTCAATTTAGCCTGATTTATCTGTTTACGATCCTTACGATGAACAGAGAATTGAGAGTTGTCAAGCACTCTCACTGTCCTGATGTTGCGTTGATGCTTTGATGTTGATTTTGTTCCTATGGTTGTCCGTAAAGATCCTTGGTATGTAGAATCCACATTCCTCTAGTTTCTCCTTCATATGTGATGTAAGTATGTGCAGTTCATCCCCTATTTGACTCATTGTCAAATAGTGTGTATCTGGAATGGTGTATTTTGTTGAAAGACCGTGTAGTACGAAACAAAGGACTTCGTTTGCAATTTTGATGTCTCTTGTAACTTCTCTTTTATGTTCATCTGCAGTTTACTAGTGTCTAAAGAATCTTTCCATATTTTTGTCATAAGTGAGCCGTTCTTTCAAAGATATTTCATCTTTACATGTAACCTTGGAGCGTTCTACTGCTAAGCGTTTTTTAACAAGTTCAGATACCCTTACACCGAAACCTTCAGAGCCACCATAACGATCTAACATGGATCTCGAGGGGGCGCGCAGAAAACCTGAACTTCTAGCATGTTCATATCCTCTTGGAGAAGCCAATCGCCAGATCGAACAACGACGTAAGAATGACGTATCATACGACGTATGAATACTATGTATAATATCTCCTCCCCTAAAGACATGACAAAATGACATGACAAAGACGATGACGACCGCGACGTGAGAAACCCCCCATCCTCCCCTTTCCCGTGGCTGGTTCTGACCAGCATGGGAACCCCCCCTTTGGGCTGGAGTGGTGCATTATGAGCAAACGGTTGACGCGTCCTTAATCCAAATAAAATAAAAAATATCGTCGTCGGGGAACTTTCCCCTTCCCTTTGACTACCTCTCCGAGCACGTGTGCACAACTTTTCCTGCCGATAAAACACAATGCATTCACTTTTGTCGCATTCGGAATATGCACGTAGATCCACGTCTTACCCTTAACGTTGTGCAACTAGAATTTTAACCACAACGTTCGCGTTCTTGGCTTGGAGTTTGATACTAAACTAAATTTGGAGATACCACGTCACAGAATTGCGCAAACGATGTATGTTAAAATTAATAAAGTTCTTAGTAACACTTCATGGGGTGCGGACAGGACATGTCTTTTGCGAATATATGGTTCACTGGTTAGGTCCGTAATGGACTATGCCTGTTGGGTCTACTCGTCGGCCCGTGATTCCATCTTGAAACTTTTCGATACTGTCAACCACAGTGGTCTCCGGCTGGCGCTGGGTGCATTTCGGACGAGCCCCGTCCCTCAGCCTGTTGCTCAGACAGGAATGACCTCCCTCGCAGAAAGACGGAATTACTTGTTGGGCAGATACGTATTGAAGATCCGGGCAATGCGTAACCAACCATCTCATGACGTTCTTTTGATAAGAGATTTGTCCGTCACTTAGATATCAAACCGTTGGCGACCCTTCCAGTCGCATTACGGTGTAGATATCTTTTTAGAATTTTAAATTTTGATGTACCCATCTATTGAGTTTCGTTTGAGCCGAAACCCTCCACGGTTTCTTCCGGAACCTGAAATTTGTTTCGACCTTTGCCGATATAATAAGTCCACAACATCAGATGAAATTTTTCAAAACTATTTTCAAGCTATTTGTCACGAATACTGTCCCTTTTAAAATTCATTTTCACTGTTGGATCTAAAACCGGCTCGAAGGTTGGTTGCGCTTACTATTGGGGCGGGCAGTGTGTTGGTTTCAGACTTCATGACATGTGTTCTGTTTTTACTGCTGAAATGTATGCCATAAGAGAAGCTTTGAGATATATTATGAAACAAAGATGCGGAAGCTTCATGGTATGTTCAGATAGTTTCAGTGCACTTCAGGCACTCCACGTCATATTCTCTACTCACCATTTGGTAATTGACATTCAGTTCTTCATGGAGAAACTTCATGCGAGAGGCTACGAATCATGTTCTGCTGGGTCCCGGGTCATGTAGGTTCTCTGGCAACGAGGAGGCTGACTTGGCACCCAAAGGCTGCAACGCAAAAAGCATCAACTGATTTTGACCTCGTACCTCTTCCTGATGTCCACAGTGGGTTCAAGAACCATATGTTGAAACTAGGTCAGAATTGTTTGAATGCTTTGGCAGAATAATAAACTGCGTCGTGTGATGCCCCGTCTTTCACTGAAAGTACGACCCCCTTCTTCCATACTTTCTCGTCGTGAGGAGGTTGTATTGGCGCGAGTACGAAAAGGGCACACCCACCTCACCCATGCCTTCCCCTTTTTACAGAGATAAAATTGCTCCGATTTGCGACACGTGTGATGTGTTGCTATCCGTTCATCATTTGTTGACTGACTGCTCTAAGTATGATGGTTTGAGACTCCAATTGAATTTAAAACTATCAATGAAGAACTTTTGTCTTATAAAAACAGTGGGAAAAACTTATCAGATTTCCTAAACCTTTGCAATCTGATCGACAAACTATGACGGTGTATATAAAAAAATCCATGAAGCATGTTGACTTGCTTTACATTTGACGACGTTGGCAACCGGGTTTTCCCGATAATGATTATGATTATGATTTGGTAATTTTGGCAGTTTCTACATATGACAACTTTAGCATGAATACCTCTTCCCGATTTGTCTGTCTACAAATAAATCGACCTTGGCAATTCTTTTCATGACAATGATATGAAAACACATTAACCTTATTAACGTATTTTACATTCATACATAGTTAACTAAATATCTTGGAGGCGCAAATAATCTTTGCCGTTGAAGCGCCCTAAAACTCTCAATACTAGAGTTTTACATTGATTGATGGGGCTCCGCAAAATCCGTTACCATTTCTATCATTGTGATAACGGCGACAAAATTTCGAAATTTTTCTTTCAAATTAATTAATTTTGCAATATCTAACTCACATGAAACACATTAAATTTTTTATTCAAATTAATCATTTTTCTTTTGATAGCTATCATCTCATCATTATCTTTCCCGTTTTTAATTAAGAAAACACAATAATCATCAAAGACACAAGTTATCACGAATGCCATAACTTACAATATCACAGGCGGCGTAATATGACCTAACTGGTTGAATCGTTCTAGTTTCTTATGTACAATATGAAGGAGGTCGGTGTTACATCCACCGCAGGTTGCTGTTTGTCCTCTTACTCTTACGCTCCACACGCACCACAGCCGTTCAGTTCAGCATTCCGCGACAAACTGAAATGCACTGACTCATACGAGACACCGCGCACTTGCTCCGCTCCGCCCAGTACATTGAAGCTTCCCATCTTCAGCTCGGTTAAGTTTATCCTCGACTGCTGAAGCGAGCAACTTGTACGGAAGGCCGGACGGAGTAGAAGGCAGCTACAATTGAAGAGAGCACCGTGTTGAGTTCGCCCAAGTTTGTAAAGACGTAGGTTACATTTTAAAATAGTCTATTGTGATTCTCATACTAGAGTAAAATACATGTTGCAGTTAACAATCAATCGCGCTTTATCAAAGTAAGCCTACGAGATGATTCAAACAATTCTAGTTGAGGAATTATAAAACTGACCTCGATTGAAGGGTATTCGAATCTTGGCAATTGTATAAAAACAATAAAACGTTAATTTGTGCCTGCAAAATTTTCCCAAAATAAAAAAAAAATTGTTTACAATTATGATGGACACGGATTGTTTGAAAAGGTCCTACAGTCCCTCCCATCGTCTCGATTAGCCAAGTGCATCAATATGAGACGTGAAGCCTATCCAAACCAAAAAACTTACCTCCCCGACGTGCGACGACAAGGACAACATCGGGAGGATTGATGACACAGACGGAGAACGACCACGACGTGGGCGGAACCCTGCAGTCCCCATATGCTTGTGGCTGGTTCTGACCAGCACAGGCCTGTCCAACCCTTGATCCCCCGCGTCATCCCTTACGTCCCTTCTTCGTCTCGTTAGTCAAAGTTGCATAAATATGAGGACGTAAAGTAAACGTACGACTTCTAAATAATTTATTTTTATTTATTTAACTCGACCAGTGGCATGCAATTTTTATTCGACAATCAAAACTACATAAACAGAACAGGATGGTAATTCACGGCCAAGTAAACTCGTTTCACCCTCTTCATCCCTAACGTCACTCCCTCGTCTCGATTAGCCAAGTTGCAATAAATATCATTTTTTAAACTACTTCCAGAATGTTGATATTCGCTTTTGACCCCATTTGCCTATTATAATAATTCCCCCACTAGAGAAGGAGAGCATAAGGACGTTACATTTGCGTTTTGGTACTCTCCTAGCACGTCTCTGTCGGAGAGTGGAACATGAGAGGTCCCCTTCCAATGAAATGTTGCCAACGGATGCAGGCAGTTTCTTCCCAAAATACCTTTCCAAATAACAGTCAAACATTGCACAAAGAGTATTAACCAATAACCGTATGGAAGGACAGTCTGTCTGATAGATGATAATTTCATTTTAGCGTGTGTATCTCGACATAAATACTGAATTAACATCATTATCGCAACATTACCCACTGCCACATCTCCAAGTGGCCGCTTGGCAGAAACAAATGGCGAAACAGTCCTTGTTTTTTCTAATTGTTGCATTACTCTGGAGGTTTTGACAGAGTAGCTAATGAGTGAAACGATACACTTAGGAATATCCCTGTTCAAGCCAGATACTTTCAGGATGTCCATGCTATGAATTTTTTTATTTAGTAGTACTTTAATCGGTTATTTTTCACAATTGTCTTGAGGTGTTCTGTCATTTACGGCGATTTCAGCGTCATATTTTTTCGTCAAGAAAATTTTGATTTTTTTATGCCAAAGTTTAATAAATCATCAAATATTTCAGGCCTTTTTGCCCCCTACTGTATTGAGAAAATTGGATTAATCGGTAATGAATCTTCTCTGTTTGTTGTAGGATACAAGATTTATCATAATTAAGTTTTTTGCATGCTGTATCGCGAAATGTTTGATGTAGGTCGTCATAATCGGAATGAATGTGTAATTATATCATCTTCTACTTCTTTTGTCATATCACCAGTCCGTCTGGTCTTCTTGATTGGGTGTAATTGGCCAGTGTGGATTCATGTTGTTGTCGTCATGGGTCATGACAAGAACAGTTGATATATGGTTGGCTCCCTAATTCGCGTCATCCCTTACGTCCCTCCCTGCGTCTCGATAGCCTAGTTGCAAAAATATGAGCGTTAAACAATATCCAATCAATCAATTTGGATGCATTGATAATTGACTTTTAAATTTTTCTTGGTTGACATTGTTTTTGTGGAGTTCAGTTCTATCCTTTCCTCTAAACTTCTTTTCCTCTTCTGCCGTTGTATTTGTGAAATATTTAGTGGCGGTGCCACACGAAGTCTCGATGAAACAGGAGCTTCCCTGACTGCCTCACTTATGCCAGTTCTCCTGAGCCAGTCAAATTTTAGATCTGGTGGAAAAATCAATTTAGTTTTGAACCACTCGTTGCGATCGTGTAAATTATACGGGTTATACTTGTTGAAGGGAAATGTGATTCTTTTGCTTAATCTATTTAAATCACAAAAACTATCCCTTAAACTATGTGCGATCTCTGTCGTTGTCGGGAACTTTGGGCCAAAATCCAACGCAAAAACTTCTCGTGGTTTGCCCGTGCTTAGGGGAGTTTTCTCCTGAAACTAATCGGCGAGCCTGGGTCGTCGTCGGGAAACTTTCCCCTTCCCTTTGACTATACTTCCACGACGGCGACGACAATGACAACACGGACGGATGATGACACAGACAGAGTCGACCACGACGTGGGGGAAAACTCATGCCTCCTCTACAAAAAACCTTGTGGCTGAGTTCTTGAACAGCACCATGTCTGTCCACCACTTGTCCCCCGCGCATACCTCAAGTCCCACCCTTCGTCTCGATTAGCCAAGTTGCATAAATATGACACTTTAAGCAGTATCCAATCAACTCTCATCAAAGGCATGTTTCAAGAAAACCTTTTTCATTTTTATGACTATATGCTGCATTCTTTACAGATGGCTCTAAAATGGTATGATTTGGTTCATTGTGCTTATAATATTGATGCAGGTTACTCAATTTTTCAACTCCCCCAATGTTCAGTGTGTATACTGCTGAAACCTGTTGCATTACTTCAAAGCCAATATATGTCCAAAGTGGATAACGAATCAAAGTTTCTAATCTGCCACCGACTCTTGAGTTCCCTGGAGCAATGTCGAAATTATCCAAAGTTCATCCTATAATTCACAGATTCAGATTATCCTTACACAACTTTCCTATAAACAAAGTCTGTAGTACTTGTGGGTCCCTGGTCATTGTTGGATCTTAAGGTAACGAAGTTGCAGAACAAAGTGCAAAATCAGCATGCGAAAAAGGACAGCGTAGACTGTCAGCTAATATTCCTTCAGATTTAAAAGCATTTGTAGACAAAAAGCTTAAAGAGCCAATAACAATATTCCTGGAACCAAGATTGAAAACATTAAATTCGCGTCAAATCAGAAATAGCACGGCAGACCTGGATCTCTTCACGTCGCTCCTCTCGCCGTGAAGAAGTGGTTCTGGCTTGTTTAAGAAAGTGAGCTCATACCTCACTCACGGATATCTTCTAGAGGTGAAGATCCTCCCATTTGTGAACGTGTGGCAAATTTTTAACTATAAAACACGTTTTAGAAACCTGTAAAAAATATAGTAATATAGAAAATATTTCACATTGAAACCTTCCATAACGAATTTATCAGACAACTCCACGCATGCGATAATGTTATTAATTTCTTACGTAAAGTAAACCTTTTAAATTCAATTTAAATTCTATATATTTAGCAATCAGATAATAGATGGGACAATGATAACTTTACTGTTTTGTGTCCTAAACCCCAACTAACTAACTATCTAAAACTAAGTCCAACCCTTGTCCCCCCGCGTCATCCCTTACGTCCCTCCCTTCGTCTCGATTTAGCCAAGTTGCATAAAAAAATATGAGACTAAATGCAATATCCAATCAATCCTAAGAGCGCTAGTTTTTATCCAAAAATATTCGTGGGGTATTAATTTAAGATAAAAACACTTTTTGTTTAGTTTTCGGGCAGTTGTTATTCTTGGGGTTAACAAAAATATGTCTGTACCCTCCACAGCAGAAGCTGAGCTTTCCAGGCCCTCACTTTGGTTACTTCTTGGTGTCACTGTTCCAAAAACCATTTTTTAAAAAATATTAACATTCAGATTTTAAAAAAAACGATTTATACCTTTTTCGATTTTTACGTTAACCTTTGAGAATAAATTTTGGACCCAAAATAATTACACTTATAATTTACCCTGCGTTGGGTGCACTGCTGTGTGTAAGAAGATATTGCCTCGTCCTTAGTGAACAAAAAATTTATTCTTTCGAACAAAATAAAATTTAAGTGTTGCTTTTGTTTTTTTTTTTAAACGGTCTGTGTACCGTGCCAACTTTCCCAGGCCCAGACAAAAAAGGATCGGCGCGCGCATCTGTAGCGACCCACCCCCTCTAACCACAACCTCCGTCCATGCGGAGACAGCAGCTGCCCCCCAGGCCTCGATATCGCGCAGTCTGTCTTTTGTTTTGTTCGGGTGGTGTTTTTTAAACTTGCTCTTTAGGTTTTTTTTTTGTTCTGCATTCACGTCTACAAATTTGCCACTGTTACTGGGGAAGGGTTGGGAATATCAATGTCTTTGCTGTTGTCCTCACTTGCTGGTTTTTATTTCTTTTATTTTCTCTTGCTTCAGGGAAGAGTTCTTTCTCCAGGTGTTGTGCTCTGCCTTTTGCAGAACATATGATGGGGTTTAATGTTTTGGCAAGTTTTGGTTTAAATCAGAGTCAGTTGAGCTTTGACATGTGACAATAACGCCAAATTCTCTGTAAATTTCCCTTTTCTCCCTCCCGGGCTGGTTTTGACCAGCAGAACTTTCTTCCCCGTATCCCTTGGCTTAGTGGCCCATTTTCCCAAAAATCTCGATGCACAGCATTTTGCGTCAAGCTCCTCCTATCACTACCCAATCAGCGTCTCAAAGGGGTTTTCTCAAATTCCAACTCGAACCTTCTCGTGGTTTGGCCCGTGATTGGGGGAGTTTTTTCCCCCTAAAAACTAACAACAATAATTTTAAATTCACCTTGCTCTACATTGCACAAGATAATCTTTTTAGAGAAAGTGAATGCCTAGCCTATGGAGAGTAATACATAATTTTTAACAATTTTATAAAAAATATACATTTAAAATATACATTTCATAATTTCATAATTTTTTCCCTTCTATTTCATACATAAACTTATTTTTTTATTGAATTTTTATTTATATTAAATTAATTTTCATGAAAATACTAGTAGTTTCAGGAGTGTAAAGGAAATTTTGAGTGTAAGCTATGGGGGGGGTATTTATATGATTTATATTAATTAAACCCTGGATAAAAGGTATTCATTAATGGTGTAGAAGCAACGCTTTTAGAAATGATTTTAATGTATTTTTTTAAAAGAGTCTAGGGATTGTATTTTTTTAATTTCTGGGGTAATGATTGAAATTGTTAGACTTTGGTAATAGGCCTTTGAAAAACGCGTTGTTTTATGAGTTGGGACATAAAATTTTTGTTCGATCGTGTATCATGGTCGTGAATATTTTGAGTTTAATTTGAAAGGTGGGGGGTTTTGTTTGCCAAGACTCTGAAAGTTGTATAAAAGTATTTGCAAAGGCAAGATTTTTTGGGGTGGGGAAGATATTCCACGAGGTCGCCAAGAGGCTCCTACTATAATTCGAATGGCCCGTTTTTGAAATCAAAAACTCTTATACATTGGCGGGGTTTCCCAAAAATAAGTCCTATGATAGGGGTGTGAGTGGTGTGGCATGGTATATGAGAAAAAGGAGTTGTGGCTGACTAGGGCTTTAATTCTTCTGAGGGGGAAAACATCCACTCTTTTTCTTTGAGCAAACAGCTCTATTGGGGTCTGCCCCAATAAAGAGTGTCAGTCATATGTAGACCCAGGAACTTGATGGGTCAGAGCAGGCAATGCTTTTAGATAATCGAATGGGAGGCTTTCGGTGGGGGGGAAATTTGTGAGGGGAAATTTTTAAAACACCTTTTTTTGACGGGGAAGGAAAGGAGGTTTTTTGTTACAGTATTGTGACATTAGGGAAAGTTTTTTCTTTGGGACTTTTGTGAAGTGGTGTAAAATTTTCTTTTTGGCTGTGAGTATATGGCTGAAATCATCGACGTATTGTGTTAGTATCCCAGTGGTGAACTTCTGGCATATCGTTGACATAAAGGGGGAAAAAGGGGTGGCCCCAAAAAATGGTTTTCCCTTTGTGGGACACCACTTTTCGGATGCGGTTGAGAATGAAAAGGGGTGGTAGGTGTTATTTTTGAGTTTGCGGTTTTTCGATATTTAAACCGTCAGATAGGTAAGAGGGTCCAGGATGGGCCTGGCCTCTGATTCCCATTGTTTCTAATTTGTAAGTAGGAAGGTGATCGATGGTTCAAATCTTTACAAAATCGTAAAAAATGCCTATGGGAAGTCCCCTTTATAAATTGCATCGGATAGTTGAAAGAATGAAAAATAGCTGGGGTAGTTGATTTGCCTTTTTGGAAACCATGTTGGGTTGTGATATTACTTTGTTGGAAAAAAAGGTTAACGGGCAAAAAGGCTTTTAAAAGATTTTTGAGAAGGAAAGAGAAGAGATATTGGGCAAAGTTGTTTGGGTCGTTTAGAAAACCCTTTTTTTTTAAAAAGTGGAATAAATTTTAGCTTTTTTTCGCTTTGAGGGAAATACAGTTTAAAATGATTTTTTTATTTTTAATGATAAAGGGAAATGGATTTGTAACATTTTGAAATTTTTGCAGTGGGGACATCGTCTGTCCAAAAGATTGTTTGTTACCTACCATTTAATAATTTTTGCAATTTCTGTTGAGGGGGTGCCCCCGAAAAGAAACATTGATGAGGTTTTGAGGTTTGTTGGTGGGGGGGGGGCTTGCAATATTATGATGAATTGTGGTCTTTTTTTTTTCCCCCGCTTCTAAAAAGTATTATTTAAATATTTTGAATTTATTTTTCGGATCTGACTGGGGAGTTTTCTATTTTTAGCAAAAGGTCATCACGCGATTGTGGGGCTAAATTTGTGATTTTTATTAGCTCCCATGTGCTTTTTGCTTTATTTCGGCCCTTTCAATTTTTTTGTGAATAAAATGTTTTTTTGGGTTTTCTAAGTTTGGGGAGTGAATTTTCTTGGGTTTTTAAATCGTCAAGAGTAGTTTCGGGAAAGGTTTGTATTTTTCACTGTTAGTTTTTTTTTTGAATTTTGCCTTTTGAGTTTTGGTATAAGGCCTTGGGTTAGGTTTTGGTTTTTTACGAGTTTTGGGAAAAATTTTTTTTTTTAAAAATTTTTTTTTTTTAGAATTTTTTTGGGAAATTTGGATGTTTCTTTTGAATTTTAAAAGGCCATTCTTTTTTGAGAGTTTGGAAAAAAAAAAATTGTTTTTTTTTTAAATTTAAAAAAAACCGGAAAAAAAAAAAAAAAAAAAAAAAATTTGGGGTTTTTTAAAATTTTCGTGAAGTGAAAATTTACAAGGGAGGTACTACAGCCAAGATACGAGTGGGAGTGTTGATGGAAGCAACCATTTTAAAAGATTCGATCATGTCTAGGGGGCGTGTCTGTTTTGCGGTAGATTTTAAAAACTTTTAATTTAAAATCCCCCAAAAGAGAAATTTTGTTTTTGGAAATTTTTTTGGTTGTTTTAACAAGGGATCCTGGAGATACCCAAAAAGAGATTTAATCTCCAGGGGGGATCATGAATTGAAATATCATAATTTGTGGTGGTTAGTTTAAAACCCATCCATGCATTCAAAGTCAAATTCTAGCATATTAAATTTAAGTTGTGGAAAAACTATGTTTAAGATGAGGTTTTTGCAAAAATAGCTACCCCCCCCTGTTTATGGTTGGTGACAATAATGCTTATGTTTTGAGATACCTGGGAGCAGAGGAAGGTTGATTTCGATGTTCGAGCCAATGTTCAGTATACAAATTTTCGTCGGCTGAGTTATTTTGGATCAGAGTTTCTGCTCTTCCATTTTATTGCGCATGGAGCGGATGTTTAGACTTAGGATTTTTTAATTGCCGATAGTTTAGAAACATTTTGTTTTTTGGTTGTTTTTTTAAGGTTTGATTTTTTGGGGTTGAGAGTTTATAGAAAGGAGGGATGGTTTTTTGCATGTCTATGGGGTGTGGAAAGTTAGTGTGTTTTTGGCTAAAGTGGGGGGAGTTATTATCTGTGTTTTTATTAGTTCAATAAAGGCATCATGGGTTGGTTAGCTAGTCCTAGGCTTTGATTTTGGATTTTTTTTGATTATTTTAGATGATTTAAAAGGGGTGCGGAGATCTAAAATTTATGTGATGCCTTTTTGTTTCTTCCGATAATGACAGTAAGAATTTCCCCAACTCTCTGGGGGCCATGGTTTTTGAAATTTTAAAATTTCTGACCGAGACCTCACTTATCTTAATTCCCGTAATTGTTTTATATTACAATTGGAAAAATGACGTATACCACTACTTCGGTTGTTTTTGTTTTTGGAAGTAATTGCTTGACTTCTAGAGTGGGAGCATCCCTGTCCAAAAAATAAAGCCGTCTCGATTGATATACCTGTGTTGTCCTTCTCTTCAATTGTACGGAATGTACATGTCCTGTTTAATAGTGGAGATAGGGGCCCCTCAACGATAACACTTTGCTTGCTTTTTCTCCCAAAGTACGTGCAAAAACATGCCCTGCACGCAAATTTGAGGGTTGGGCGTCCCCCGAGATGCCGCTGTGCTGCTTCTCCCCCAGGTACCTGCATAAACAGTGCCCGTACGCCATTTGAGGGGCGGACGGTTTTTAGATGAACACCGGGGCTGGCTCCTCCTCCAAAATTTTTTTGACAAAACAGGTCCCGGTTACAAATAGAAGTGTGAGCCGTCCGATTTTTCAGCGACAATACTAGGCTCTGATGGGCAAGCAGAGACTCCGCGTAGGGCGCCGTAGCTTCTGCTGCTCGGGTTTGGGGTTCGGGGGGCTGCCCCTGGGCGCGGTGGGGACTCCGTGTAGTGGGCGGCAGTCAACGTTGCAGCTTCTGAAGTCGCAGCGGCATCGCAGGGCTTAGCTTTATCAAACGAAAATTCCGCGTTTGGGGCGTGATTTCCCTCTTTTTACCCCTAGGTTTCGGGGATGGCCGCAGGACTCAGCATTTGCACGTTGATGCTTTTTGGCTCCTCGGTGTTGTGGGTTGCAGACTTACTTTTGTTAGCTTTAAGCTTTTTATTAAGATTTGGGTTTTTGATTTTTTGAAGACTTTTTTATTATATTCTTGACTAATGGCCGTGATTCTGGGCGAGGCCGCCGCACCCCCAAATTTGCGCAGCTACAGGGGCGGTATGTGATAGTAATAGCAAAAAACTCTTAATTTTCTTCAACGAATTCAGGAGGTCTTTTCCACGGTTTTGTTTGTGATCTATATTTCGTTATCATGTAAATAGTTTCCCCCCTTTTAGAGTGCGATGGCCATCTCACCAACCCCCTTTTTACTGGGTTTGGGGAGTTCCTCGACAGGCCGAATCTACTTTAAAGCAGACAGCGATGCCCCGTACATGCTGAGGTCGGCCGCCACACAGTGGGCGAATGGGTTTAGGGTTTTTAAAAAATTTCCCTCTATTTTTCCCCTACAGGGGGCCTCTGGGAGCGAGTAGTATGTTTTTGGATGCATTTGAAGAGGTACTGGGAAAAATTCTGGGGTATGGCGGGACTGTGGGGGAGGTTGGTAAGTGGGAGTGGGAGTTATTTGAAGAAGTGGAGTCTGAGATTTTTAGACAGATGGATTGTTTTGTTTTGGGGCCGGAATTTGGAAAAGGTTTTGCTAGATTTGGGAGCAGGTTACTTGCAGATTTGGCTTTTGTCACGGCAGACTCCTTTCTTTCATTGCAGTCAGAGTTGGGCTGACCCCCCCCCTGAGGTGCTGATAGCATTGTTGTTCTTTGGGGACTTGACATTGACGGGGAAGGGGTGCAGCATTGGGCCGCCAGCTTAGTGTGGAGATGATTTTCCTAATCAAGGTGTTTATTTTTTTACTTTCCCTTGTTGGGATAATCCCCCTCACTTATATCACTTTGGAATTGACTGTTTGATTCTAAAGTTTGGTTATGCCATAAAATAGTGCAAATCCAGGGGTTTCTCATTGACGTCATCAAATTTTACTCTTCGGCACATCTTTTTTTGTATATAATGCTGGGTTGGGCCAAATTGCATTCGGGGAAAAAATTTCCGCCTGTTGAAAATAGCTGATAGATTGCATTAGCAAATTTTTCCCATTGCTTTTTTGCCAAGGAGTTTGTTCCGCAGTGTAAGTGATTTCTACTTTTACATCAGGGGCGGGTATTGACTGCTGTAATAGTAGTCCAACTGTGTGGGTTATGCCCGGTGAAGGGCTAGGTGATAGGGGCTAGGCCCCTTTTCTTTTTTCTAATAGGAATTTACATCCGGTAAACTAGAGTCACTGATGAACCCCCGTGTTTTTCACCAACCACCACGTTTCGGCCCCGTTTTGAGGTAGGGCCCATGTAACAGTAGGGGCCCAGTGTTGAAGATTTTTTTTTTTTTTTTTTTTTGGCCCACATTTTTGTTTGAAATATTTGGAAGTTGGAAAGTTTTCCTCTCTTCGTCTACGGCAAGCGGTCCATCCTGTTTGGGTACAGAACGGGTTAGGCCCGTAATCAGTCTCAACTTTTTCCACCACCCCCAGATGGTGGGTGTTGCCAACTTTAAGTCTTAGGGCATGTCTGAGTTTGTCTTTTGGGCCACTATTGGTTTCCTTTGGAGGGTGTGGGGTTTGTTGTGCGGCCCGCTAGTCCTGGATTGTGCTGCTCACGGTACTGTGGGAGGCTTGGTACAAGCGTAGGGCCCAATTTTGGGGACGTTGGTACTTGGGCTGTTTGCCGGTAGGCCTAGTTTTTTACTCCAGACTGAGGTGATTTGAAGTCTTTGCATCTCGCTCTTACAGTGTCACAGGTAGTTGCAAAACATAGAGGTAGGCTGTGTATTTCTCACTATGGCTGTAGGTAAAGCTTCCCGGTTTCCTACTACCCGCTTTTGAGGTTTGGTTCATTATGGGTGTGATTAATGCCTCAAAGGGGACTTTGTCAGTGAGCAAAATTGTAATTGCGTACTATGTATGGTGAGGGGGGTTTTCTTCGAATTCATTGATGCCCAGGTCGAGATTAGAAGAATGCTTGCGTTACAGGCGAGGGTTCACACACATGGGCGCACACGAGGAGGGCCCCTTTTTCACTGATCATCCTTGACGACGCACGGGCCCATAGTTGTACGAAATTTATTATGCACATTGTCACTTAATTGTAGAGAGCACTGGGGCGGTTTTATGAGATAAATGCACAGTTCCTGTTATAATCGATATTACAATAAGAGTGAATCACTAGAGACGAACAGAGGGTGGCCCCTTATGCATATTGGTACCTTACCTGACTTTTGTTTGTGCAGTTAGGTTCACGAAAGCTTTTTGTGAACTGCAGATAGGGGATGAGTTTGAAGTATCTGCTCTTCGTTACTTGTTTCCATACTTTTAAATTCATGTCAAAATACAAGGCCCATCTACAGGTTCGTTGGACCAAAACAAACTACAAAAAGTAAGAATCTTAATTTTCCCCCACCAATTTGAAGATTTTTTGCTGTAAAATCTTCCCCGTAATTCCTTTCACATTTCATCTATAAAACACAAAACTTTTATAATTTACACTTCTTTAAATAAAGAAAAACTTAAGAACATAACATTAGGATGTTTTGTTGTTTGGTTGCTAAGGACTGTGGCGAGCTCTCTCCAAAACTGGTCGTCGTCGGGGAACCCTTCCCGTTGAACGAGCTCTATATATATAAATTGGAAATTGGTTTTGATTTTTAATGAAACAACCCGAGAAAACAAAATGCAAATTCCTGCACATTACGGTATTGTCTACCGTACTTAAGCCTTTATCACATAATTTAATAACGAGAAGTTGAAGTACGGGTAAATATACACACCCCCTGGCACATTCAAGACGACTTCTATTCATAGAATTAAAGGATCGTGTCGCATGGCTTTTTAAGGCTCTCTGCGCTTCCATCGATACACCCCATGACACCATGGAAGTCACGAGTCCTGTTGAACTCCAATTTGTCATTGGTGATTTCCTCGTTGGTTCTTGGAAATGACATGTGGGTTGTAGTCTTTGGCACAAGGCATCGTGATCTGTGTAGAGTTTTATCACTGTATTTTTGTACGTGTGGTAGTGGACTAGGGCAACCACACTTTTGGCCAAGGCTTCATGTAGCCAGCAGATGTAAAGGACACGAGTACCTATAAAAATAAATTAGGCCTAGGCCTAAGAACTGTTTTCCATTTTTTAAACTTGGTATTAAGGTTAGATAACCAGAGCCACAGTGCTGATAAAGGGTACATGTTGAATGGCCTTCAATTCCAAATCGACACCATTCTCCAATTTTGCCCGTGAATAGGGGAGTTTAAACTCCCTGAAACAATAGCGAGATCTAGGTCGTCGTCGGGGAACCCTTCTCTTTGGACTACCTCCCCGACGGCCGACGACAATGAAACACGGACGGATGACCAGACGTAGACGACCACGACGTGGAGGAAACCCTGCCCTCCCCACTACGACTTTTGGCTGGTTCTGACCAGCACAGGCCTGGCCACCCCCACCTTGTCCCCCGCGTCATCCCTACGTCCCTCCCTTCGTCTCGATTAGCCCAAGTTGCATAAATATGAGGACGTAAGAAAGCAATATATAATCAAAAAATTGAATGTGTTATGAAATTTCTGCAATAATTTGAATTGGACAACTCTGTGTTTTTAAAAAAATAGTCAGGGAAACGTTCGATGTAATGTCAACTTCAACAAACAATTTTTACTTGGAAAGACTAAGAGCATAAAATCATTTCATTCAAATTTACAGAAAACTACTTTTATTTCAGTATCATGCTTAATTTCCTCTCCAACTGCTCACCAACTCCCCCTTTAATCTCTTTCACAACATTATAATAACATCTGCAAACAACCTATGTATGCCTCTAAAAAGATAAATGCTGCTCTGAAAAAAATATTTTAAATTTTACAATTTTGGTACGTATGTTTCTCAACGGTCTTGAAGCGTACACGTGCCATCTTGGCACAGCCAGGACAACAAAGGATCTTTGCGCGCATAAGACGCTACGCCCTCACCTAGACCTCGGCAGATTCTACCATCAACCAATCCTGGTTACTGCACGCAAACAGCTCCCCCAGTCCAGCAGCGCCTATGAAGCTATGCTACCTCCACGCCTCTCTCGCCAGTCGGTCTTCTCATTCTTGTCTGGAGGTGGATGTGTTTTTGTTTCTCTCTTTGTCTATTCTCGTTTGGGCTGCCACAGGTTAAATGGTTTTTCGGTTTCTTTTACTGGGGGATGTGTTAAAGAGGAAGTCTTGCAGCTGTTTCCTTGCATCGTTCTGGTCTGTTCAAGTGTTGTGCTATTTGCTATGTCGTGCGGCCTGCCCGGTTGATGTTTGGGCATTTGAAGTGTTTGGTGGTTACTTAAGTTTTATCTGTTACAACCCGACGACGACCGTGACAACATGACGCTGACAGAGACGAAGACGGACAACGACGTTAGACCCAAACCCCTTAATCTCCTCCCGCTACATTGGCATGTTCTGCCCTCCCTATACGCTTGTGGCTGTTCTGACCAGCACAGTCCTGTCCACATTGTCCCCGCGTCATCCCTTACGACTTCCTCCCTCGTCTCGATTAGCCAAGTTGCATAAATGAGACGTAAAGCAATATCCAATCGGTGTGAAAGCTAATTATCACTTACTTGGTTCGGCTGTACTGGTTAATGAACGTGTCCACGTGGCTGGCAGTATAAAATGCTATCAGCGGCAGTGTGGTATGTGGTGGTACAAACTTGAACTATTAATGCACTAGAGATTAATTTAATAATAAATAAACACACGTAAATTTTCCCCCAGAGAGAGGGCGAGAGCGTTGAGAGTACACATGCACACGTATTGTGCGTTGCGCGTGGCGAGGTTATTATACTTTGACTGCCCTGCAGTTTGCTGCTGAGAGTCGACACAAGATCTTGTTGTTTCCATGTTCAGATTCCCACTAGAAGAGTAATGAAGATGCACAACTCGCCAATGGACCTGACTCAGATACAGTGTGTTTGGACTCCAACTGCTATGGTCAGGACAACAATGGAAGCAGACGTGATTTCCAAGACGCTTTCAAACAGCAGAAGTGCAAGTGATTCTGGTGAAAGACTGGATAATGATTTTGAACTAGACGATAATCACTTATACTCAAATGATCAACATCTATAAATGTGTTACGCCCGCCGCCCGCGGCTCTATATGTGGTCAGCCTTGCCTATTGAATGTCAAGCAACTACGTTTAAAATCACTTTCGGGCATACAGTTTCTGATAATAAAGTACGAAATTAACACTTATTTGGAAGAATAATACATATAATGAAGAATTGCGACAACTTTATGAGACGTTAAGCAATATCCAATCAATCTAGTTGTCACATATATCACATGTATACCACATTCATTTTAGTTTGGTAATCCAGTCATATGTATCACTTTCTTTTCTTTAAAATGAAACATTTTAATTTAACAACAACTACGTTCACTTTAATTTAACAATATTACAGACGTCGCAATATGACCTACCCGGTTTAGAGCCCAAAGCCCCTCACGTGCTCTTTGTCTGGTTTTGGGGTCATATCCTAGACTTGGTATCGTGTTTCAGGATCGATCAATGTTTGTTACTGTCAGTAGATTGTCTCATTCGATTATCATTTAAATTATTCAGAGTTGGGGCAGGGCAGAAGCCAAGATTGACAATAAGGTCTTCCTGTGCTGATACCAAAAAT
>JAMZAV010012036.1:0-17544 GCA_024449915.1 Sweltsa coloradensis
TGCCACGTGCGCCCTTGGAAATCATTAAAACCCCTTGCTCGAAACCCAGAAAAACTCGGTGCAGTGAAAGGGCCCCCCCCCGCTACGCCATGGTGCGCACTCATGCCAGGCGCCCTTGGCAATTTTCAACTCCGTCGAAACCCAGCAACCGGCGCATCATGCAAGGGACCACGCCGACCCCATGGCGCGCACTCAGCCACGGCGCCCTGGCAATCATTCAACCCGGCTCGCAACCAGCAAACCCCGGGCATAGTGCAAGGACCACGCCGCACCCACGGGGCACTCATCCCACGTGCGTTTTGGCAATCTTTGGGACCCTTGCCCCAACCAAAAAATCGGCGCATCGTGAAAGGGAATGCATCTCTATCGAGACGGGCGAGTGAAAATTGCACCGCGGTTCAGTTTCTTAGCCCCCCGGGGAAGTGAAAGGAGAAACGCTTCGCCAGCCCTAGCACTGCACTAACGATTCTAAAACGCACAGTGGCTAACTTGGGAAGAAAACTAAACAATTGCCAGAAACAATTATTGTTTTGGGAAAAGTATGTATTCTGATACAATAAGGCATAGCCCTGAACATTTTTGGATTTTAAAATTTGCAAATGGTAGTGATTTCATAGATTTTTTATTAAAAGCGTTTGTTTCGCAGTCGTTTTAAAAAAATTTTAAAAAAAAGTGGTGCCGTCCCCTTACCCTTCCCCCCCTAGTTAAAACCCTAAAAAAAAGGTCCGCGAAAGGATTTCTTGTATAGTGGGGGATAATCAAGGCAAATGCTTTGGTATGCGATATAATACTTATGAATTTAAACATATTTAGATTTTTGTTAACGTCTTCATCATTTTGTACCTTGACGACAAGCTTTAGGCTTAAATACTCATTAAATAATTATATTTATTTTGTAATTTTTGAGTTCGTTGACATTAAATCCTTCCCTTATTTTGAAGTATCATTGTGAAGCCAAATTTGTATCATAAAGTATTTTTTTATGAAGTAAACATTTAAAAAAGGATTTGACTTTTGATTTTCTGTCAAAAAATCAATTGGAACGTTCGCTTGTTATATAAACAAACTTCAAAATATTATTGTTTTCTTTTCTGACAGCAGAATTAGGCCTTTAGGGAATTTGATTTATATTCTTTCGATTATAACATTACAATTTCTTCATTCATAATGGCTAAACAAGTAGTTAAACGTTGTACCGTATGTAATTTGAAAAAAGAACAATAAAACTAAACGCCTAGAGTGCTCGGTATGTGAAGATATTTTCCATCGGGTATGTATAAATATGACAAATGAAATATTCGATTCATACTTGGACCATGGGAAGTAATAAGTGTATAATCAGTTATAATAGCAGCAAGTGCCTTCAATGTGGCGTTCAAGATGTCTATGAACTGAAGAATCGAACAAGAAGAGTTTCGCCGAGATGGTATTGTATGAATTGTTTATTTCCCCCTCTAAGTGTACATGAAATTTACATGACAAATCTTGTTAATCATAATGTCGATAAAGAGCCTCAAAGTATGAATGATGATGTTGCTAAAGGTTTAGCTATATTGCCAAAAGGAATGAAGCTTGGACATCTCAATATACGTAAGTTGGATAAGTATATAGATCAGTTGAGAGTTATTCTTGACACGTATAATTTTGATATATTTGCTTGCTGTGAAACATATCTAGATGAGTCTGTTCAAGACGGTTTTATTTCTGTTGACAATTATAAAATGCTAAGATTTGATCGTGAAAGGATAGGGGGAGGGTTGGTTATTTATATTGCTGAGAAGTTCATGTCTAGTGTAATTGAGTGTAAGTTAAATTTCCGATAGATGTTGAGTTGCAGTCAGTAAATTCTGGCTTCCGAATGTAAAGCCAATGATTTTTACAGCAGTTTATAAAGCTCCACACGTAAAGTTGAAGAATTTTCAGATTGTTTTGATAGTTTAGTAAATAGTTTAAAATTGGAAGCTAATGAATTGTTTTTTTCTAGGTATTTCAACATTGATTTGAGTAAGAAGACATTACCAGTAAATAATTTCAAATTTCTCACAAGATCACATGGATTGGTACAATTGATAAAGTCTGTTACTAGGGTTAATAATAGGTCAGTACTTTAATTGATCATGTTTATGCAAATCACAATGAAAATATTATTCAGTCAGAGTCAGGTATTATAAGTGTAGGATTAAGTGATCATGAATTAATTTATTGTGTTCGTAAGATTAATAAGCAAAAGTTTCTTCCTAAATTTGTAAATACTAGAAATTATAAGAATGTTGATTGGAAGCAGGTAAATGAAGATATATCAAGTGGTCCCATTGACCAAATTGGTATGGCGGTAAGTTCAGATGATAAATTAGAAATGTTTGTTAAAGTAACCGTGGAAACTCTAAATGAGCAAGCACCCCCCTTGAAATTAAGAGTTAAAGGAAAACCAGCCCCATGGTTAACAGCAGAGATTAGGAAATCCATGCATAGGAGAGACCACTTGCGCAAAGAATTCAGAATTTTTAGAAGGCCGTCAACGTGGGAGGAATACAAGAAAGTTAGAAATAAGGTAAATAATCAGATTCGTTTTTCTAAGCGTGAGCATTTTAAGTCTTCTTTTGATAATGATATTTCTTCAAAATCTTTATGGTCAGTTATAATAAGTTGACAGGTAACAAAGTGAAAAAAGAGTGTAGCATAGCCTCATTGACAGAGAATGGGTATCCTACACGTCAATCCTGACATTTGCTGTTTGTTACAGAAAAGTTTGTTGTGAACGATGTAGATTTTTCCAGTGAATTGGTAAGTTTAAAGATTTAAATAGAAAAGAAGCAGATGATCTCCCGCATGTAAAGGTAACTAATGAAGAAGTCATTTCAGCAATCAAACGCCTTAAAATATAAAGCTCGACAACACTTCAAGAGATTCCATGCATAGTATTCAAGAAATGCGCATCAATAGTCGGATTATTGGCGTATCTAATTTCCCATTTCTTTCTTGTAGGTGATTTCCCAACACAGCTGAAATTGGCAAGGGTAACACCTATTTATAAGGGTAAAGGTAAAAAGAGTGATAGGAATTCTTATCGACCTATATCAACTCTTCCAATTGTAGGGAAAATTATTGAAAATATTTTGCACAAGAGGTTATTACATGAGGTGGATGCATCTGAAGGTTTAAGTGAAAACCAACATGGTTTTAGGAAAGGTAGATCAACGCAAAGTGCCCTTCTAGCATTTACAGATTTTATCTATAAAGGGATTGACAAGCGGAATGGTAAGGTTGGAGCTGTTTTTGTTGATCTTAGGAAAGCATTTGATTCAGTACCTTTTTTACCTCTTTTAATAAAAACTAAAAACCAGGTATAACTTAATTCCTTACTTGTTATCAATTTTGGCAGATTACTTTTTAAAAAGAAAAATGTTTATCAATCTTGCAAAATATAGTTCAAAAGTATTCAATATATTTTGTGGAGTACCACAAGGATCAATATTAGGACCCCTTTTATTTATTCTTTACATAGATGATATATCTACTATAATGGGAGGAATCAATTATATCTTATAATATGCTGATGACTTGGTCTTTTATTTAGAAGGTGTGGATGTTGAAGAGATCGTAAGACGTCTTCAAGAAGTTTTAAAGAGGATGGATGATTGGTTTAAAACTCAGGAACTTGATATTAATTATAGTAAAACAAATTTTATGATTTTTCATAAGGCTAATGATAGAAGCATGAATGATATTCATTTGACGTTGAATTGTAATGGTAAGCTAATTTCTAGAGTATATGAATTATAAGTAGAATGAAGAGGTTTGTAACAGAGAGAATGTTGAGGTTACTTGTAGATTCTTATATTCACTCTATTATTGATTATTGTTTAGTGGTTTGGGCAGTAAGACCTTCTACCGAATATGTTGTACTTCAGAAGAGAATTGACCATCCGTTTTGATCAAATTCCTATGAGCCAAGATTTACAATCTGATTGCTTCACGATTGAGGAAAGAATGAAATTATAGCGTACTGGTAAATACAAACAAAATATTGAAAGGTATGTATTCAGGTATTTTACCCAATATTTTTCAATTTGTTGATCGTGATAGAAATTCTATTCTAATAAACTCTTTGAAAGTTCCTAAATTAATTTCTGAATCATTAAGAAAGTCATTCTTGTACAGAGGAGTATCCTTTTGGAATTCAATTTCTTATGATATTAGAAGCCAGTTTACTGAGCTAGGAATAGTACAATTTTAAAAGTAAAATTGAAGCAATGATAATGAATCGAAGAACAAAGAAGAATTGATTTTTACTATTTATTTGTGGGGCATTGTCTCTGTGTTTATGTAATGTTAATTTATCTTCATAAGTTCTTATTTATGATTTTGCTGTTCTCTTTGTTTGTTCATTATTGCTTTGATTTTGATTTATTCAATGTATTTTCAATTGATATTTTTTCTGCCTAGATTGTCTGGTTGCCGCCCACTGGTGGAACTTGCAACTTGAGTTAGGTGTCCTGTATCATTGCTGTGATCAGTTTTTGACATGAACAATTTTAAATAATTATATATCTGATATAATTATATATTAGAGTCAAGATCTTTTGCACTAAATTGTTATCAAGATTTGAACACAAGAATGATGGTTGAACCACAAGAATGAAGATTCGCGTTCGGTGGTTTCTTCCGCGAAAGATTGCATGATTACTCCCTGATTTGCTGTTCCTGATTTTTGGCAAACCTCATATTCGTTTGAGTGGGATCGTCTAATAAATCAGTTTTTTTCTTTTCGTTTTTCTTTTTTAATGTTTTTTTTTTTCTTTTTCTTTTTTTTTTCTTTCTTTTTTTTTCTTTCTTTCTTTCTTCTTTCTTTCTTTCTTTTCTCTTTCTTTTCTTTTTTTACTTTTTTTTTTTCTTTTTCTTGTCTTTTTCTTTCTTTTTTCCTTTTCCCCCCCTTTCTTTCTTTTCTTTTCATTCTACACCCTTTTTTATATTTGATTCATTCATAAATGCATATAATATATATATTTTTTTTATTTGATACCAAAATTGTTGTGTTTAAATGCATTGTTGTTGTAATGCTACTATTTCAAATATTACGAAAATGTAGTTTATTGTTGTTTCTGCATCTATGTAATTAGATTTATTTAGTTGTCCTCCTTTGTAAATCAGTTTTTATAACTGAATAGGATAGACGTTAAATAAAAAAAAATAAAAATAAATAAATAAATAAATAAATAAATAAATGCTCCCCTATTCCCTATTGAAACGTTAAACCGCCCCCCCGCATGGGGATTCCCCCCCCCCCCCCTCTTGGATACGCCACCTCAAGGACAGCCCATGGTTCTCATGTCAATTCGTACAGTGTCACTCTTATCTAGTAAAATACATTGTGGAGTCCCTCCAGGTCCAGCTAATGCGAGTCTGCGAGTGCACAGACAATTTGACAATTTTCCGGTTTGGTTGTGATTGTAAAATTATATTTTGCTCTTTGACTTGACAATTGAAATTGAATTTCCTCTTATATACAACGTACACGGCGTATACCTTGGAATACTGAGGAGTAGGGCTACCCCCAGGCGCGTCGGAACGTTTTGAAAGTTGGGGGGGGGCGCAAATCCATAATTGATTTTGTAGGGTACACTGTTGGGGTCTGGTGCTAAGTCCCAGCCGCCGGAGGCCCTTTTCGCCGAAGGCGAAATTTATTTTACTATACTACAGTTATTTCATCATGTTTTAACTGCACTCTGACTTTGTAAACGATTTTTTACATCAATTATCTGCGAACTAAAAACTCAAAAAATTAACGTGAAGTGGCCCGTTTTAATGAAATACATCATATTTTTTTTTGTTATGACGAAGCATACTGGCAAAAATATTTTTGTTTTACCCTCTTCTTTAAAAAAAAAAAATACAAACTAAAGGCTGTTTGGTACGTTTCAAATTTAAAATTGAGATATCAATTTTATCCTTAACATCAACATCATTAAACACGAAACACTACCCACACACACTTTACACTTCACACTTCACACTACACTCCATATGGAATAATCTTCCCACTTGCCACTTCGCTATAATCAAAGTCACTACACCACTCCAAAGATGACAGAACAGTGAACGCATAACGATGTGACACGAGCGAACCAAATCCCAACTTGCGTCTGCCAATAACTCTAGCAAATCATTCAATTCAAAGGATGTTTGGATTGGGGTATTACGTCAGCCTACCTAAACATTCCTGTTATTGTTGGGTGTTTCTTCCTGGAAATTAATTGTTGACAGGATCATCCGACGTTGCTTTCTCAAAAAGTAGAGTAGAAATCTTGATTTTCCAACTCTAAAATCTGCCCCCCTTTGCCCCCATGGCATGAAAGTTAGGGGGGGGGAAATGCCCCCCCTGCCCCCCCTGTTTCCGACGCCACTGGCTACCCCCCATGAAACAAACTGGCAACGTGACATTTGAATACATATTCATATTCACGATTTCTGGCAGAGGTTAACACCCCTTTATCATAAATATTGATCTTGAGCGAAAGCGGGTGAACAGGACCCGCGGCTAGGGGCGGGGGGGGGGGGGGGAGCAGACACCCACGTGGGTTGAAGATTCATTCATTCGTTCGTATTTGACGACACCACCGTGAGCGAATATTTCCATTCCCAGCGACACTCGACTTTTGTATGCGAGTTATCTATGTATTTATTTATTAATTTACTAATTAATATTGGGACATTTGTATTGTATTTATTGTTATTTTCCCGCCCGATATAGGGAAACAATTTTGCCCTCTGGAGCTGCAGCCTATACATACTGTACAAAGAAAACAGAACAGAAACGTAAACACAAGGAGGACAAATTATAGGACAAAATAATGATACCATGCAATGCAACATTGAATGTCATGGTGGCTACTGGCTACTGGCACTGCGACTGCGAGCCGCAATATAATGGCAAAAATTAAAAACAAAAAAAAGTAAAGACAAATCAATATCAAATACAAATTTGGGGATAAAACGTAAACACCCGCAAACAATAACAGGAAAAACACAAATGAAACATCGTTTACAGAGTCCGAGTGCAGTTAAAACATGGCGAAATAGCTGTACTGTAGTATGGTGAAAAAAATTAGCGTTCAACGAAAGCTGGGGCTTTGCCCCAGACCCCAGACAAGCATGCCGCCCACTGAATCTACTAATTAATTCCCCCCCCCCCCCCAACTTTCAAAACGATCCTACGCGCCTGCATAAGTATAGGCTATAGCCGATCGATGTACAGGGAAGTTTTTGAGGTTATGCCGTCCTAAAACTACGGGGGATAGAGCGAGGTGACTATGATCCTGAAGAGAAGAGGTACAATCCTCCTGGAATGTCTGAAAACCAGGCATTTCCCAGTTCAGCTCGCCGCCGCGGACAGCAAGACAGACAGACACGTCACACGAGAATATTCGCCGTCGCGACGCCGACGCCACGGATGAAAACACGACGCAGTGGGCAGACAGCCAGATGGTTCAAGGTCACGTGGCATGGGCTCCGACCGACCGCACGTTTCCCCATTGCATTCAGCCAGGAGTTATGCATGAAGCATCCATGAGACAGGAGGATGTGGATCTCTCACGTGGATGGAGTTTTCAAAATTCATCTGAATACGAGAGTTTCAGATGACGTCACACTGACTGTCATGGCCGACTGGTGGGCAAAAATTACATTGGCGCCTTCTAAACACGTGTTAAAAGAGACTATATAGTGAATTTTATTGAAGATTCCTCAAAGCTACGTAACATTTCGTTGTTTTTCCTTGTTGGATGAGCGTAGCGAGCGAAGCGAAGATTCCATTCTACTACACTGGAGAAAAAAATCCGGAATGTTTTTTTTCTTTCTTTCTTTCTTTTTTTTTGTATTTTTGTGTGTCTGTGAACACGATTCCGGCTAAACCGATACTCCGATTGCGATGAAATTTTATGGAGACCTTCGAAATCTCTGAACTTAGAACTGCATTGTAGGAAAAATCGCTCAAAAAATTATTTCTCTTGAAAATCGCAATTTTACGATTTTTTCGTTTTCTTTTTTGTTTTTGTTTGTATTTTTGTGTGTTTGTTAACACGATTCCGGCTAAACCGATACTCCAATTGCGATGAAATTTTCTGGAGACCTTTGAAATCTTTGAACTTAGAACTGCCACCTTTTTGAGCGCAATCGAAAAATTATTTCTCATGAAAATCGCAATTTTACGTTTTTTTTTTGTTTTTCTTGTTTTTTCTGTTTGTATTTTTGTGTGTTTGTTAACACGATTCCAGCTAAACCGATACTCCAATTGCGATGAAATTTTCTGGAGACCTTCGAAATCTTTGAACTTAGACCTGCCACGTTTTTGGGTACAATCGAAGAAATATTTCTCATGAATATCGTACTTTTACGATTTTTTTCGATTTTTAGTGCGATATTTTCGTGACATTTGGGCCGATTCTGACCAAACGGGTGGGGCTACAACGTTCATATTTCACATGGACATTATGGTAATGGTGATGTATTGCTTTTTGAAAGAAAACGTTGAAAAAGTTAGCCAGAATCCATATAAAAAAGGTTTAATATGAGTTTTTTTAGGTTTATAATGACAATTAACAACAATAAAACTTGACGACAATTACCTACAATGCATTCAAAAGCACTTGCAAAGGAAAAGTGGTCCTAAAAAACAAAAAACTTACAAAAACGCTCATCCATCAACGCGGCGGGACTTAAGCGTTTTCCTAGTTATTATAATTATTAACGTTAACGTGCGGAGATAATATTGTACTTAAAAAATTACGACTTGAAGATTGAGAAGTTCAAGTTTAAAATCAGTGTTCGAAGAATTTGAAGAAAAAGCAAGTTGACGTCGGATTGAACCAAAACATGCAGTGCAGTGTAACCAGAGTCTCACTGGCTGAGGGCACTTCTCGGCCAGATTGAGCACAAACATTGCAGCTCACAAAAGATCTATGATCCTATATGCTATTCAATTTTCAGTACATTTGAATCTGTGTTCATGCGGAATTTTACAATATTAGGTCATTTTTGTCCATATTTTACGTATGATATCGGTGTATGGTTTTATTAACTAGGCCGCTTCGCTAACGCTTTTTCCAGTCGCGTTGAGGATGAGCTTTTATGGTTGATTATCGACCCAAATATCACGAAAATAATATTGTATTAAAAATAAGGAAAAAATCGTAAAAGTACGACTTCTATGGGAAATAGTTCTTCAAATGTCTCTAAAATCATCACATATATAATGTCAGTAGTGATTTTAACGTTCCCATAAAGTTTTATCAAGATCGGAGTAGCCGTTTGCACTTCAAGAAACACTTGACTGACTTCTCTGTTTTAACCAGCTGATCCACAACCCAAGTGTGATCACCCCCCCCCCCCCCCCACTTCAAGAAAACACTTGACTGACTTCTCTGTTTAACCACCTGATCCACAACCCAAGTGTGATCACCAAAATCACGAAAATATCTCATTAAAAATCGAAAAAATTGTTAAAGTACGATAATCATAAGAAATATTTGATCGATTGTATCCAAAAATGTGGCAAGTCTAAGTTCAGAGATTTCAAGTCTCCTCAAATTTTAATCAAGATCGCATATTAGGCCTATGCCGTTTGCCCGGTAGAGCGCAAACAGATACAAATCGAAAAAAATAAATCCAAACACCCGAGCTATTTTTTTATTTTTTTGGGGGGGTCAGTGAAATTGAAGTCTTCGCTTCGCTTATCCAATTTATTGTTTATAAATAATTTTGCATGCAAGCACTCGTGCATAGTATCTATAATCGTGCGTCAGTCAGATCTTTCTTGCCGGAGTATGTTTTCAGTCAAATAACATGGGCCATGGGCGAACCTGCAGCGGGAGGCAATCTTGAGTAGGCCTCTGCTGCTTGCCAGTGACATCAAACATCAGGGTTCCTCTATTTATATTATGTCAGCGACGGCCAATTGTACGGGGGCCGGGGTTATGCACACACAAGTGCGTAAATCATTCCTCCTTCCTCCCATTTATATTTGGCGCGTGGTCAGTAGGAATTTATACCGTGACGAGAACTTGGCACCATACGACCACACGCACGTAGCCTGCGCCGGTTGAAACACACCATGGAGGTTCACATGGGTAGGACGAGCAATTAGGTACACACAATCTTATAATTTTGTACACCGTACCTACAATGAGATAAATGCAGAACATGAATCGAATAGATATGCAAATTTCAACACAGTTGCATAGCATAGATACATCAAATGTAAAATGCATATAAATCCGGTCTCTAGTCACAATTAACTCATATAAAATCGTTATTTTAAAGCAATGTATTTAATATTTAATACAATTCAGGTAGGTAATACATAATAAATAATATTTGTTTGGTCAGTTCAAAGCAACAGATATTCGTTGCAGTACTGTTCCATCCATTCAAATCTATAATGCAACTACAATTATTCAGAAGTTAATTAGTTACTGTCTCGGTGGTCTAGTTGGCTAAGACGCCTATACCTGGAATGTGAGAGATGCGGGTTCGAACCCCGATCGGGATGGATTTTTTAACTTCTGAATTGTATTAAATCTTAACAATTCCACCTACGGGAGTGTTTCCCGACAAATGAGTAAAGTATGTAATATGTTGTAAATGATAATAAATTGATGACAACGTCAACGACGAAATGACGGTGACAGTGCGGAACTTATTTTCTAATCAAGGTCTTCAGTTCAAGTCAAGATCCAGGCATGTGAGCAGTGGCGGCTCGTGAACATTATAACAGGTGGTGCTAATATACAGCAAACGTAAATCATGCATATGGGTTATGTGTGACAGGAAAGGAGGGGTGTGTGAGGTTGTCACAATATCCACCTCCTCCACGCAAATACAAATAATGAATAACAATTAAACTGCAATCAATTTAAATTAAACAACAATTACCTACAGCGACTGCTATAGGGTTGAAGACTGACTCATGACGAGTGAAGTGATTGCAAGGGTGCGCGGCTAGCGGGCGAACCTATACAGAGCCCGAGTGCGCGAGTCCGATAGCACCAGAAGACCGGTTTGCGTTTCGTTTTACCCGTGTTGTTCCCTGTCGTTGCGTGCTAAAAGGGCTTAAAAGTCGCCGAATTCGGTGCGGAGCACATCGCAGGTTTCTACATGCTTGGTTAAAAACCATCACCACCATGTACTACGCGGTATGAAAAAGTTGACCATCAGGGCCATCTCTGCAGCACGGCCGCGGATACTTTTTGAATACTTAATTTTACAATACATAAAACATTGAACTTATAAAAAAATCAGTTTAATGGAGATGGATGATTTATGGTGGTGGTGCTACAGCACCAGCGCACAATAGCACGAGTCGCCACTGCATGTGAGACATTATTGGATGAGCGAGCGAAGACTTCAATTTCACCGACCCCCCAAAAAATTTAGCTCGGGTGTTTTTTTTTGTTTTTTTCCGTCTGTTTGTTCGCTCTCTACCGGGCAAACGGCATATGCGATCTTGATGAAAATTTGACACGACCTTCGTTTCTCTGAACTTAGACTTGCTACATTTTTGGGTACAATCAAAGAAATATTTCTCATGAATATCGTACTTTTACGATTTTTTTCGATTTTTAGTGCGATATTTTAGTGACATTTGGGCCGATTTTGACCAAACGGGTGGGGCTACAACGTTCATATTTCACATGGACATTATGTATTGCTTTCTGAAAGAAAAAGTTGAAAAAAGTTAGCCAGAATCTATAGAAATAAAGCTTTTAATATAAGTTTTTTTATTGTGTTGATATTTTCGTGCCATTTGGGCCAATTCTGACCAAAACGGGTGGGGCTACAACGTTCATATTATACATGGACATTAAGGTTATGGTGATGTAGTACCTTTTGAAAGAAAAAGTTGAAAAAGTTAGCCAGAATCCATAGAAATAAAGTTTTTAATATAAGTTTTTTACGATAAATAATTCCAATTGACAAGAAACAATAGAAGCTTAAAACAATCCCCTCATGCGTAGGCAACAAAACAAAGCACTTGCAAAAGTAAAGATATCCCACGAAAAACAAAAAAATTTAAAAAGCCCCCCACAACGCGGCGGATTAAGCGTTTTTCCTATTTACTTGAAAGTTGCCTGTGGTGTTGTGGATGTACCCCTAGTGCTGCCTGTAGTGTTGCCTCTGTTTTTTTGCGAATGTGTTTAGTTTTCCGCCCGGCTGTTTATTACCAACCAAGCGCCCACTGGGTTAAGGGTCGCCCAAAAACAATTTAGGGTTTCGCCTGAAATAGATACCAGTCGCACACTTTCGATGGTCACCCCGAGGTGTGACACTAGAAAAGCACCTGTGGAGCCCCCGGGAAAGTGCATTTTGGGTAGGGGGCGCATTTTAAAACTAAAGGGAAAAGTGTGATCCTGGCCAAAACCAGCTATTACAGATCGGGGGGTGGGGCGCATAGTACCTAACTTTCAATTTTTTATATTCAAAGGGCAATTTTACTATTTTTTAGCGTGTTTTCTTTGATATTTTTTTAAAAAATTTGAAGACCCCAAAAATATCGCCATTTAAAAAAAACTTGCCACTTAAAAATTAAACGATGCCATGTTTGATATTAAAGAGGGCAAAACAAAAGTCTTGTCCCTACCCCCCCCCCCCCACATGATTTCGCAAAAGGGCAATTGCCCCTGGGTCCGGCACCACTGTTGATATATATTATTTATTTTCTATATTTTAAATTATATATGTATTTTATATTTTATATTTTATTTTATTTTTGTTGGTGTGTTTGTTTTTGCTATTGTTTCTTATTTCAGTTTGTAATTCAATCTCTTGATAAAGGAACTCCAATCTGAGTTTCCGAAACGTTCAGTAAATTAAACCCAAGGGGTGGCTTAAACAGTAAAAACATTTATTTCTAAAATAAGTTAACACTTATATAGAATGCAGATTCAGAAGCATGGCACTTGTAAATTATCTTCACTAGTCACCATATAGAATAAAATCGTATGTCGTCAACGAAATCGTAAAAGTACGATATTCATGAGAAATATTTCTTCGATTGTACCCAAAAACGTGGCAAGTCTAAGTTCAGAGATTTCGAAGTCCCCTCCATTTTTATCAAGATCGCATATGCCGTTTGCTCGGTAGCATGCGAACAAACAGACAGAAAAAAAAAACTTTGTAAAAAATTTTTTGAGGGGTCAGTGAAATTGAATTGAAGTCTTCGCTTCGCTCATCCAACAAGTCAAATGATGCATTTTGATACGTCACACAACATGTTTATGTAACTTTTGAATTTTAGAATTCGTTAATTTGTGTGTTGAAAATATTGTTACGAAGGCCTCGGGCCTACCGTAATATATTATTGAAAATTTTTAAATGGTTTGTGTAATTATAGTTGGTCAGCTCTTTTGTAAACAATGTGATATCATCGGCAAGAAGCAATTTAAATTAAAGTTGATATTTTGGTTAAAAACTAAAAAATTACCTAATGTCTAATCAATATAGTTAGTCCTACCTACCTAGGCTATAACACATAATATATCTTTCCCGTAATGTAGGTGAAAAACGTTTTCAACTGATACCAAACATGTCAAATTTATACTCTCTTTGAATATGTCGTTTTACTCTCTAATTAATCAACTAAAAGTAGTTAAATACTCAGAACTTAGCATGGAGCCAGTTATTTTCGAAACGATTATTATAAAATATTTGAGACTGCTAAATCTTGAAGTCAATATCACATAGTGACAACCCTTTTGTGAACACCGTGTTATCATTGGTAAAAATATATTTTAATTTAAAGTTGATCTTTGTGGTTCAAAAAACAGAAAATCACCAAGTTAGCTACTTATAAACATTTTAACATTTTTCAATATTTTTTTTTTTATTTTTCAATATATGTTCAATATATGTTCAATATATGTGTAGGCCCTTATGTCTATGAGAAATGCTTTCGATTGGTACTAAACATGACAAATTTAACCTCACTTTTAAATTTGTTGACATAATTAACTAATTAAGTTATATTAATAAGAACTCATCGTGGAGCCAGTCATTTTCGAAATTATCATTACAAAATTTACATAATTGCAAATTTTTATGCTGTATCACATTATGCACTATAGTTATAACTATGAAAACGCCAAAGTCGTTGTTAGACGAGTGAGCGAGTCATGTGTTGAGTACCCGTAACATTCCCTTTCCTCTCCTTGCCTAAAGGCTTGGATCCAGCATGAGTCTTTCCTCCCTAGGCTAGGGCTAGCCTATCATAGGTTATAGTTATAGCAGCCAATAAGTATAGAACATATAGCTATATGTTTTACTTATTATTATGACGCGTCCTTAAATATACCAACTAAACTCAAAACACTATCATTTATACCTTATATATAGGCCAATATCAATTAACTTGCTTAACGTGCTTTGGAAACTTTTTTCGTGTCAGCTCGTGATCATTGAACTTGATCAATGAAATAATTTGAACTGTAGACTTATATGAACACCAGTAAAGAGCAAATATTATATTACCTTCTCTCAACTTATCAACTGATAAAAGTTGTATTGATAATTGCCTAGCTGTAGATGAATCAACAACAACATTGAACCAGAGACAATGGCAATGGACTCTATATAATACTTCACAAACCGACAAACAATTTTATGATCAGCTCCAAAAGAATAAGTCTTTATTGGTCTGCAAAGTCCATCAGTAGATTGAAATAAAATAAAACGCACCTCAAAGCTCATATAATAATAGTATAGTGCTTTATGATCGAATTAGCTTTTATGAGATCGAGGGCTAGCCTAGGGCTATGTTGATGACTTCGAGGGCTTAGCCTAGGCCTACATCTTCCAACCGAATCTATTTTAGAATAGGAATCAATGGGTCAAGGCCATTCGAGTTGCCTCACTATCTGTTGAGTGTTTGTGCGATATAATTAGCATTGGCGATAATGACGTATTCAAACTGTACAAGTGCTGACATGTTCACTGTTCAGGGCTAATGTGAAGCCTGCTAGGGATGATGTGATGTGACACCCATTCCGATAGCAATCCTTCCTTGGCCTCATTTCATTGACCGATACTAATTTTAGTTTTACGTCTAAAATGTTGTTGTTTCAGATAAATTGGTAAATATTCGAATTCGTTATTTTATTTCAAATGTTCGAAAATGGGTAGAGACTACTATTTTTAGAATCGTCTGAATCTGTAGAGTAGATTTCACTACCAAAAGTATTTGATATTAAAGGAAGCGGAGCTCCCCTATGATAAATATATGCATTGAGCGGTTGAGCCAGTGAGCCTCCGATTGATACGCGTTTTTGGTGTGTTGACGTTAACTTTCAACAAGGATGATACAGAATAGGTTTCAAATAAAAATCATTGGACTTTTCACTGTTATTACATAATATATTTTTATTTAAAAGGTGATATTTCGACTTTTTTAAAGAAGATTTTTAAATAAAAATATATTATATAAATAACAGTGAAAAGCCCAATGATTTGTATTTGTATCGTTACTACCCGTTGTATAGTTTCATTTTTTATATTACTAGGAAACGCTCAGTTGGACGCGTTGATAAGCGAGCACGTGCTATAGCTAGACCCACATTGCACATAAAATTTATGGCGTTTGCGTTTCCAATATTATTTATTATTGTCAAGGTATTTGTTTAACCCGTGTGTGAAAACCTTTACTTTGTGGATAAAATCCACCGCCATCTAGAGGACCTTGACTCCTTGGGAAAACTATTTAAACTCTTTGGTGACATAAATAATAGACTGCTTTCTCGAAAGTATTTTGATTACTTCTAGGTGGCAGTGTATTAGATAGAAACTTCGCGCGTCTTTTCGTTGCCATGGCAACGTTACTTTTGTTATAATGTAATTTCCATCTACACTACTTATCGGATCAAAATGAAATTTACATATTCTTGGCCGGACGGACATCTAAATGATTTGGCTATCTCAGATTTTGTCGCCGGTTAGTTTGAAAAAAAAACTTTCGATTAACTTTAATGTAACTTTTTAACTTTTTGAACGATTTTGCCACAAAACTAATGGCATTCAATCGAGAACAAAGCTTGCGGATGGTCAAAATTTCAACTCGATCCGAGCCTCCGTTCGAACGTTATCGCGAGACATACAAACAAAAAAAAACAAACAAACAAACAAACAAACAAACAAACAAACAAACAAACAAAAAAAAAACAAAACCAGTGACTAATTTTTCCGGCAGAGTCAAATGGAAACGCTCGCTTCGCTCGCTTAATAACCGAATAGGTTTGTTTGGTTTACCTGCACGAATCTACACTTTAGACTATTGTATAGGTTCACGAAATCTGCAATTCGAATTAAATGTAGTGTAGCCGTTAATTGTTTGACTTAGTGTAGTGTAAAGTGTAGCATTTCTACACAAGCTCTAGGAGGTGGCAGGTGATAGGTGTAGAAATTTAGGAATTTAGGAAAATGGCGACGCAAAATTTTGTGTGAAAGAAGAGAAACATTTCAATTTTAAAACTTGATGAATGACACATTCTTGGAATGGCATGCCGATATAACTCCTAAATTCATATCAATTACTATATGTCTGTATCCGCCACTGTTTCGACGGTCGCTCCTTCTTTCGAGTTTACCCGTATCGGCGTACATACCCTTGCTTGTTTTATGTTATGCATATTATGTAATATGGAAACTCTTAACGCGAATTTTTGGCCGTGACGGGACCCAAAATTTTGCTTTGTAAGCCTACATTAACAATTTGAAATTTGAGATTTTTAAATGAATCTTAGATTTTTTAAATATTTTTTCCTTGATCTTTTAGTAAAAATATGCTGATTTTGGATTCCAAATTGACATCAAAGTTGGGGAAAATCATTATTGAGTTTATGTTCAAAAAATTGATTTTTGGGGGCAATTTTTCATGTTTTTTTTTTCTTTTTTAATTTTTTTTTCAAATTGAAACCTGCTATAGGCGAACAAAATATCCGGGACATCCCGGAAATGTGTGTTATTTTTGTGTTTTCATACACAATTTGATTTTTAAAACCATAACAAAAATCGTTCTAGTCAATAGAATTTAGTGGGAAAAATTCTACCCATTCCGAACAAAATAAAGCAGCTTTTTACCCGGGTTAAAAGTATGAAGAACTGGCAGATCTATAACTGTGTATAGCTTTTGAAAAGTGGTGGGAAATATTTATATCCCACTGTCCTATAAAGGGTAAACCACCCCATGCACATGCAAGAGTATAGTTGAGCAACTTCAACGTACTTCAGCTTGCCACAATGCTGCAATATAATTGGGTGAGTGAATTCCATCGAAGCTGGTGGCCTGCCAATAAGACGAGAATACTTCCGAGAAATAACATCCGATGCTATAGAATAGATTGTCGACACTATACCTGTTCAAATCACTTTTCGCCCGCGATATTGCTGGCACTCAGTTATAATAGCATCACTTGTCCTGTTTAATTATGTAGTTCCAAAAGTGATGTTGAGAAAAACGTGCCGAAACACTTATGGTGCATCATCAAATGAGAAGTGCAGCAT
>JAMZAV010012037.1:0-24764 GCA_024449915.1 Sweltsa coloradensis
AATTAAAAATTTTTGAACTGAAAAACAAATAAAATTTTAAAAAATTTTTGTTCTATGTTCCCCCATTGGGGAATAAAATAGGTTGAGTTAACTTTTTGTGGGTTCAAATGAACTACGCAAAACAAAAGAGCTAAAATTTTTCTGGGTTTATTTAAAAAAGGGGACTATCCGTAAAGGTCTGTTAAAGTCCAAATTTAAAAATGTATGATTAATAATTGTCTTAAAACCGTTTTTAAAAACCTTTTCCTTAAAATATTATTTTTTTTTTGGTATTTCATAAAAACCGGTAAAAAAAACCGGAAAGCTAAGGGGGGTTTACCGGACTTCTCTTTTCCCCCTTTCCTTTTTAAGGGGGGGGCCCCTTTTTTAAAACTTTTGCCCTTACCCCTATTATAAAGTAAAAATTATAAAAAGAATAGGTGGTAGTTAATTGGTCTTCCTTTAAACCCGGTTCGGGGTTCGCCCATCCAAATTTTTTTCCCTGCTATGGGAAACACCAAAAACCAGTTAAAAAAAATTTTTAACTCCCCTCGGGAATGAAGTTTTTAAATTTTATTGAAATTTTCGAACACTACACTTTTTGTTGGTTTTATGCTTTTAAAAAAGCCCCAAAAAAATTATTTTCCAAATTGTTTGGGCCCCTAGTTTTTAAGCTTTCATTTGGGGATTCTTTCCCCGGGGGTTTTTATCTTGCTATATAATAATATTTAAAACCTTTCTTCCAATTTCTTATTAATTAATTTTTTTTATTGGGATTTTTTCTAAAAACCGGTCCGGAGCAACATGGGGATTAGCAAGTATTAGGAAATTTTTTTTTTTCTTCTTCAAAATTATTTTAAAATTTGTTTTTTTTGTGATGATGTTTTCTTTTCTGGCGGTCGTATTTTGTCCCACCCTAGATTTCTTTTGGTTGGGGAAAAAAAAAATGTGGTGGGTGTCTAAATTGAATTTTTTTATTTTTAGAAAATTTACACTTTTAAGTTTGGAGTAACTGTTTGACTGTGAACTTGGGGGATATTGAGGGTTTCGATTTTTAAACCCTTGGGGCAAATAATTTTTATTTACTTTTTTTTCCCCTCTTTTACCTTTGTTCCATTTGTAATTTTTTTTTTAAGGGGTTCGCGACACTTGGGATAGCAATCATAAAATTTTTGTTTTTTCCAAATATTTCCGGTTTTTTTTAAACCTTTGGCTTAAAACTGTGCCTTTTTTGTAATTTTCATCATATTCTCTTTTTTTGTAGGGTTTTTCTGAGGGATTTTTTAATTTTTGAGTAAGTTAGAGTTTTTGTAGATAATTTTCGGTTTGCAGTTTGAGTGGGTTTTTTCCTACACAATATCGTTATGTTGCTCTTGTAAGTTTTTTTTAAAAATTTTTTCTAATTTGTTTAATAAAAAAAATTTTTTTCCCCAATAGCCCCTTTTTTCCCCTTTTTCTTTACCGGAGGTTTTTCCAAAATTCTCTTTTGGGGGCTTTTTAGGTTTTTTAAAAATTTTATTTTCCCTTGTGTTGGGAATTTTTTTGTGTTAGGGAGTTAATTTTTTCACCCCCCGTTTGATGGGGGTTGGGTTTCCTTTTAAAAAAAGTTTTTTCCAAAATGTCTTTTTGGTTTAAAAAATTGTAAATAATTCCCCCTTTCCCCTTTTTTTTAACCTTTTTGCGTTTAGGATGATTTTGTGTTTTGTTGAAATTTTTTTTCCAATTTTGTTTTCCCATTTAATGTTCCCCAAAATTTCTTTTTTTTTTTTTTGTTTTTTTTTTTTTTTTTTTTTTTTTTTTTTTTGTTTTTTTTGCTTTTTTTTTTTTTTTGGCAGCTTGTGAGAACCCAAAAATTTTGTATACACGTTATCGCATTATTCCAATCCATTTCCATATCTAGCTGGAACTTTTCCCTTTTTGTGTGACCTTACCCTTTCGATATGTAGCGTCTTACTTGTCTACTCCAAACTCCATGCAGAATTTTGACTAAATTCAATGTTGTTTTGACTAGACTGTTTAGTTGAGAAAATTTTGATGCATACAATTTGGGGCTCCATGTAGAATAGGTGGGAAATTGTGTAAATCCCATTTTATTGCCCTTTAAATTTTTAAAAATCCGATGTCGTTTCTTTAAGATATGTGACAGGGGGTTTTAATGACAGAAAAAACCAAAATGCACTTAATGAGTCACCTTGGAAAATGCCATTTTAATTTGTTTTGGATCTGTAGTTATTGCGGGTTTTTTTCAATTTAGTTTTAGGTTTTTTCTCCATGTCTCCATTACTGTCTTCAAAAAGTTTACAATAATTGTAAATTTTAATATAATTATATATATTTTTTTGGTATTTTCGTCCGATATGAATTAATGAACTAGGTTTTTTCGGTTATAATGCCCGTTTTTTCCATTAGGCCCAAAACGTTTCGATGAAATTTCACTATCTTCTTAGGGCCAATACAAATTAATATATAAAAAACGAAAGTACTTACTTTGATTTTTCAGAAAAAAAAACTGAAGAAGAAATGAGTGAAATTTCACGAAAAAGTTGGGCTAATGTGAATAAACGTGGCATTTTTTAACCGAAAAACCTGTTTATTTAATTATATTATATATATATTATTTTTAAAATAAAAAATAACCCAGTAATTATTTTGGGGTTATTTTATATATTTTTAAAATCGAAAAAGCCATGTGTGTGTGTTGAGTCAAAGGCTTTTTTGTAGTCAATTTGTTTACGTGAATTTCCTTTTCTTATTTTGTGCCTGATTAATTTCAGTAAGTCAATAATAGTTTTTCTTTTAAACCCTGTGGTTCAACAGCATCCTTTTTGTTCCTCGGCCATGTATTGGTTCTTTGCAATGATTATATACTTATTTGTTATATGAAGTCAAAATTTTATATATAGTGGTAGACTGTAATTGGCCAATATTTACTTTGGGTTTTGTGTCATTTTCTTTGGTTTTTAGAAAGGTACTCCTTTATAAAGAATTCGGGTTTTCTTTAACTCCATTTTTAAACTCTTGAGGGCATTTTCAATTTTATTTTGGGGTAGTAGAATTTCTTATACCAAAAATTTTTAATATTATATTACCTGGTGCTTTCCAGCTATGGTAGCACTGATTGTCGACTTTAATTTTATCAATAGTTATACCTTCGAATTCATCTCATTAATATCGCTCATCCAAACATTTATCTTTAACCATTGTCATTGGGTTTTTGGGGCTACCGGGGTTTCCCCAAAAATTCTTGTCCAAAACCTTTTTATCTCTGTCTTAGTTTTTTTTTTCCATTTTCCCATTATTTCTTCGGTACTAGATAGTTGTTGGTAAAAAATGTTTTTCCTTTTTTTTTAAACTTCGGTTTTTTTCTTTTTTAATACTACATTTTTTTATCTTTTCAATCTCTTTGCTAGAGCCTTACTTTTTGTTTAAGGTTCCAAAAATTCGTGAATGAATTTGTTAAATGTTTCATGCTTTGCGTAACCTTTAATCTTTTAAATATATTTTGGCAGTATCTTATCACTTTTTAGTCGATTACCCATTCGGTATTGTTCCAGTCGACCGATATCTCTCTAAGCTCAACGATTCTCCCAAAGTCGATTTTCCCCTTTCGTACTTTTCTTCTCCTGTTTTTTCTTTTAAAAGTTTCAGATTTTACCTTTAAGCCAAAAATCTAACCACTGCTCAGCGGCACAATAAATTGCCGCATGAAAAGTCTGCAAATGATAGTCGTCTTTGTGTAATCTGATAAAAATGTGTGTTCATTATGGTACCGCTTCTTCTTTTCCTTTTAATCTTTGGGGTTTTGGTATGTATGGCTTTGTTTTGGTTTTTGTGCGCAAAAATCTGACATGGCTGTTGTAAATGCTAAAGCTAGGATGTTCTTTAGATTGATCATGTCAGGTGTATTTTCTATTGCGTTATCAATCTACCCCTTGTGTTTTTTGTCTGTTGTTCTGGGTATCTTGATCTTCTTTGGGGGTTTGGGGATTTTTAGTGGTTTTGGAGTTCTGGTAGGCCCCGGGCGTTCGGGGAGGTCTGGATGTTCGGTAGGCCTGGACGTTCTGGTAAATCTGGATGTTCTGGTTGGTCTGGACGTTCTGATAGGTTGGACGTTTTTGGGTTTGGGCTGGAAGTTTGGGGTGTCTGGGAGATTTGAAAATTCTTGCAAGTATGGCAATACCGGTATTTCTGGTAGTTTAGTAGCTCTGGGATAAATGGTTTTTCTTCTTGCCGTCCTCTGCTGATGTATTGCCGTTTCTTTGATGCGCTTTTAGTTCGTTCTTTATTCGCGTTTATTTTATTTTTAAAATTTTTACTGGGAACATTTTTTTTTAACTATAAATTTTTCTTTGGTCAGCTATTCTCTGTTTACTTACTTCAAAAAGGATTTCAGAAAAAAATCCCTATGGGCTCTTGCGAAAACCTATTAAAAAAAGTCTCTAATAACGTTTCCCATAAAGCTACGCATCACACAAAGTTTATTCTCTGTTCCATTTGATGATTTGATTTTTTTTATTATATTATTATTTTTTATTATTATTATTTTTATTATTATTATAATATTATTATTTATTATTGTTTTATTATTATTATTTTTTATTATTTTTATTTTCATTGTTATTATTTTATTTTATTATTTTTATTATTATTTTTATTATTATTATTATTTTATTATTATTATTATTTTTATTATTATTATTATTATATTATTTAAATTTAAAATTAGGTTTTTTTAACATAAGCCCGCTTTAAGGACACAGTTATTGATTCATAGCAGTTGTCAAAAAATTTGCCCCGACTGGGGTTCGATTTCGAACCCAGAACCTCCGGCTAAACGTGCCATAGCTTTACCAATTATGCTACCGGGACCAGAGAACAAACCTTTACTAAACTGCTATTTGTTGTGACTGTTGACTTCAATGACATAAATCCAACAGAAGACTGCAATGTAGCTGTCAAATCTGAAAGATCACACTGATAAATCCAATCACATCTCATCTCCCAGTTGGGTAGTATAAATATTAGGTTTTTAAGCATAAGCCCGCTTTAAGGACATAGTTATTGATTCATAGCAGTTGTCGAAAAAGTTTGCCCCGACTGGGGTTCGAACCCAGAACCTCCGGCTAAACGTGCCATAGCTTTACCAATTAAGCAACCGGGACCACAGAACAAACTTTTACTAAACTGCTATTTGATGTGACTGTTGACTTTAATGACATAAATCCAACAGAAGACTGCAATGTAGCTGTCAAATCTGAAAGATCGCTCTGATAAATCCAATCACTCTCATCTCCCATGAGTTGGGTAGTATGAATATTAGGTTATTAAGCATAAGCCAATAAATTTTTTTTCGACAACTGCTATGAATCAATAACTATGTCCTTAAAGCGGGCTTATGCTTAAAAACCATATATTTATACTACTCAACTCATGGGAGATGAGACGTGATTGGATTTATCAGTGTGATCTTTCAGATTTGACAGCTACATTGCAGTCTTCTGTTGGATTTATGTCATTGAAGTCAACAGTCACAACAAATAGCAGTTTAGTAAAGGTTTGTTCTGTGGTCCCGGTAGCTTAATTGGTAAAGCTATGGCACGTTAAGCCGGAGGTTCTGGGTTCGAACCCCAGTCAGGGGCAAACTTTTTCGACAACTGCTATGAATCAATAATAATAATTATTATTTTTATTGGATGTATTTCATACAAACTCGGTCAAAACCGGAGCTAACATGTTGTACGGACTAACGTCAAGTACTTCCATGTGTACCTATATTACATACCTACATTATTACTTTGTCTTAACTCTCCCTAAAAACAGTCATTTTTAATATAGTTTGTAGATGATGTTTTCTTTCTGCTGTGTACGGTCGTGGCCGATTTCTCGTCGCCATCCTAGCATTTGCTTTTCGGACTATGGGAAACCACGAAAACCATGTCAGGATGGAAGCTGTCTCGGAATCTCGAAGTATCATTCTTAGTTTAGAAATTTACGAACTATTCTACACTTGTTAAGTATTACTGCCTTTTGAGTCTCGATATAAACATTGGGTGGAAGATCTAGTTGTTTAATGCTTTCATGTAGCTTCTTTGGTATGATGCCGTTGGCCGATATTACGAATAGGATTGTATTTACCTTTTTCTGTTTCCACATCTTCTTGATCTAATTGCAAGTTCACTATACTTGTCAATTTTTTTCTCCATGTAGTCTCGACGTTATGGCACATTGGGACAGCAACGTCAATAAGGGTAGTTTCTTGTTTCTTCTTGTCAATTATAATTATATCCGGTCTGTTGTGATGTATAGTTTGGTCTGTTATAACTGTGCGGTCGTAATATAATTCGAAATCTTTGCTATCTAGTACTTTCTCCGGGTTGTATTTGTAGTTAGGTGTGTGTGTATCAATGAGGTTGTACTTGATTGCTAGTTTTTGGTGAATAATGTTAGCTACTTGGTTATATCTGTAAAGGTTATCCGTTTGACATAGTGACTGGCACCCGGATATGATGTGTTCGATTGTTTCACCCCTTACACTACATTTTCTACATTGATCATTTACTGTCGCATCTTGTATAATGTATTTTTTATAATTTTTCGTTGCAATCACTCTGTCTTAAATAGCCAGCATAAAACCTTCTGTTTCTCCAAATAGTTCCCCGTTGTTTAACCAACTATTTGATGCTTTAATATCTACGTGATCTTTGTGTAGTTCATCATAATGTCTCTTGTGTAGGGTCTTTTCTGAGAGACGTAACTCTTTTGAAGCGTCAGTTATGAGTTTCCCTTGTAGATTGACATTTTCGTTTGCTAGATTGAGTGGAGTTAATGATTTGTCAGCTAGCACCACAGCCCTATGCAGTGTTGATTGGTTGCTCTTTGTAAAAAAATATTTTCTTAAAATGTCTTGTTGTTTATAATATAAGTTGTTCGGATCAATTAGGCCTCGTCCTCCTTGTTCTCTTGAAAGTGTCAATCTCTATATTGCTGATTTAGGATGATGCATTCTGTGTTTGGTAAGTGTAATACGAGTTAATATTTCCAACGCGTGGATGTCTGTCTGCGTCCATTTAATGATTCCGAATGAATATGTCAGTACTGGTTTAGCATATGTATTTCTTGCTGTGATCTTGCTTTTACCGTTCAGTTGCGTCTTGAGGATAGATTTTAGTCGCTTCCTTGTATGTATCTATCAATTTTTCTTTCATTACTTTATGTTCAATTCTGGCAGCTTGTGAGAATCCTAAATACTTGTATACTTTGTTATCATCCATTACTCCAATCCTATTTCCATCATCTAGCTGGAACTCTTCTGCCTGCGTATCCTTACCCTTACACTTGTCTACTCCAAACTCCATGCATATATCTTGACGGAATTCAAATGTAGTATTGATTAAACTGTTAAGTTGAACAAAATTTGATGCATATAACTTTAGGTCATCCATGAAGAATAGGTGGGAAATTGTGTGACATACCATATTATTGTCCTTAATTTTAAATCCGTATGTCGATTCATTAAGCATACGCAACAGTGGGTTTAATGACAGACAAAACCATAATGCGCTAAATGAGTAACCTTGGAAAATGCCACGTTTAATTTGTATTGGATCTGTAGTTATCTGCTGGTTTTTCATATTTAGTTTTAGTGTTGTTCTCCATGTCTTCATTACTGTCTTCAAAAAGTTTACAATTACTGGGTTGATTTTATATATTTGTAAAATCTGAATAAGCCATGTGTGTGGTGTTGAGTCATAAGCTTTCTTGTAGTCAATGTAGTTTACGTGAATATTCCTTTTCTTATTGTGTGCCTGGTTCATTATAGTAGAGTCGATAATGAGTTGTTCTTTACATCCCTGTGAGTTCTTACAGCATCCTTTTTGTTCCTCGGCCATGATATTGTATTCTTCGCAATGCTTATATACTTTATTTGTTATGCATGAAGTCAATATTTTATATATAGTTGGTAGACATGTAATTGGCCGATATTTACTTGGGTTCATCGTGTCATTATCTTTCGGTTTGAGAAAGGTTACTCCATCAGTAAAGAATTTGGGAATTTTTTTATCTCCATTTATAAATGTATTGGATTTATTCATTGTATAATTAATCCTACAACAACAGCAACTACTAACATTTGTACTAGCCTTGTATCACTACAAAAGTTGTTGTGTGTACCAACCTTGAGATCTCTCTCTCTCTCTCAAAACATGGCCTCAGATATATCTTTGTAATTCTAAATAGTCATTGTTTAATAACTAAATAAAACATCATAAATAGTACCTTGAGTGTTTACCAAGTTATTAAAAACAATACATGGTGTTCAGAAGTGGTGGGATGAAAAAGAGGCACAACCAGAAACATAAAAAAACGTAAGTAAAAGATATTAATCAAAGCCACATGGTAGCTAGATAAAAGTTAGGTTAGAACTTAGGCTGGCATATCGGAAAATGATGTCTCAAGACGGAAATAGTGAGGGCCTAAGTCCTGTAACAGGTCAACAACCTATAATAGGCCAAGGCGCAACATCTTCTTTTTATATCCAACCTCCAGGCCAATTTGATTTCTCACAACCAAAAGAGTGGGAACAATGGTGTGACAGATGGGAGAGGTTTAGGAGTTGTGCAGAGATAAATCTAAAACCACAGAAGGTACAGGTAGACCTATTTATCTATACTTTGGGATCCATGGCTGGGGAAATATTGAAATCATTTCGCCTAACTACCGATGAACTGAACACATATGATGTAGTGTTCCAAAAGTTCAAGGAAAAATTTGAGCCTCGTAAGAATATCATATATGAGCGAGCTCGATTTTACAAACGATGCCAGAGGCAAGGAGAGCCAATAAGCGTTTTCATAAATGACTTATACAGCATTGCAGAAAATTGCGGTTTTAAAGAAACTAATAGAAGAGTTTATTAGAGATAGGATAGTAGTAGTATGCTTGACGGAAAGTTAAGTGAGCAACTACAAATGGATCCTAGTCTAACTCTTGATAAGGTGATTGACCGAGTGAAACAAAAAGAGTCGATACACCAACAACAGGCTATTGTGCGTAACGAAGACGTTGGTCAGAATGTTGACGCTATTCGAAAATCGAAACCTCAATACAAGAATAAATCTCAGACTTATTCGAAACCATCGGGTGAACAGGACAAAAAGCCTAATTCACAGTGTGGTAGATGTGGGTATAAACCAGGCCATAAATACAAATCATGTCCAGCTAAAGATAGCGCGTGTAATGAATGTAAACGTAAGGGGCACTGGAAAAAAGTATGCAGATCTAAAAACGTCAACGAAGTCAACGTAGAGAAAACGTCTGAAGATGATGCTTACTGCGGAGCAATAGACTCGCAAGACAAAAACAAAGCGTGGCATGTTAACTTCTTAATAAAGAAGCACAAAATTAGTTTCAAGATTGAACGGGGGCGGATGTTACCGTTATTCCGGAAGCTACGTTCAGAAGCATAGGCCTACGCCAAAATGCGAAAAGTGAGAACGAAGGTCTTAATCTAATTTATACTTCGAAGAAACTATTTGGTCCAGGCCATCAGCCAATAAAGGTGATTGGAAAAATTACTGTTCCTTTAAAATGGAAAAAAGTTACAGTGATGCAGGACATCTATGTTGCAAAAGAAGTGAAAGAAGCGTTACTAGGAATGCCTGCCATAACAGCATTGAACATGTTAAACTTTGTTGATAGTATAAAAACTAGGGAAGAATCAAGCCTATCCAATCCAAATAGGGCTAGTCCAGAACAGAAATATCCTAAATTGTTTAGTGGTCTAGGGAAAATGGATACTAAGTTCAAAATATCGCTTAAAGATAATGCAACACCATATGCAGTTACAGTTCCTAGACGAATAGCTCTACCGCTCAGAGAACCAGTGAAGAAGGAACTGGGAAGAATGGAAAAAGAAGGTGTAATAACTCGAATAGAGGAGCCTACTGATTGGTGCTCACCGTTGGTCGTAGTTCCAAAACCAGACAAAAGACTTAGATTGTGTGTTGATTTCACAGAACTAAACAAGCATGTTCGAAGAGAAAGACACCAACTACCCTCAGTTGAAGAAACTATAGCCAACATCCAAGACGCAAACTTTATATCGAAGTTAGATGCAAGTTCCGGTTATTGGCAAGTACCACTAGATAAAGAATCAGCAAAACTTACCACCTTTATTACTCCGACAGGCCGATATTACTTTAATAGATTGCCATTTGGAATAAGCTCCGGGCCAGAGTACTATCAAAGAAAAATATCCCAAGTCCTAGAAGGACTAGAAGGAGTAATTAATCACATGGATGATATTGTTGTCACTGGGAAAACACAAGCTGAACATGACGAGCGACTGGATAAAGTGCTTAAGAGATTAAGCGATGCAAAAATTACGTTGAACGAAAGCAAATGTCAGTTCAATGTTAAGTCAGTAAAATTCCTAGGATATGTGATTGGTACAGATGGTGTAAAACCAGACCAAAGAAAGGTTGAAGCTATCAAGAACATAAAGAAACCAAGCAATATCACCGAGTTACGAAGACTCCTAGGAATGGTAATTTTCTTATGAAATTTCTACCAAATGCAGCTGAGGTAACGAAACCTCTTCGTGACCTGTTGAGTAAAAACGTTGAATGGTCATGGGGAACATATCAGGAGAAAGCTTTCAATAAAGTTATTGAAATGTTATCCTCCGCTCCAACCTTAGCTATATATAATCCTAATCGAGAGACAAGAGTTTCCTCGGATGCATCAGCATATGGATTAGGAGCGATGCTCGAACAACAACAAAACGACATGACATGGCGTCCAGTTATGTATGCATCACGCAGCTTAAGTCAAGTTGAACAACAGTATGCGACCATAGAAAAAGAAGCTCTCGGAGTAACCTATGCATGTGAGCGATTTCAAAACTATATCATTGGATAAAAGGTGTTAGTGATAACTGATCATAAACCTTTGATAGCCATTCTTGGAAACAAACCATTGAGTGAACTTTCACCGAGACTACAAAGAATGCGCATGCGCCTAATGAGATTCTCCTATGAAATCAAACATATCCCTGGAAAAGAGTTATGTGTTCCAGACACTCTCTCCAGAGATACTAGGAATATTGTGGCGAACGAACGTGACATTCTGCTACAAGATTCAATAGAATCTTATGTCGATCAAGTAATACTGCAACTTCCAATGAGTGATCATCGATGGGAGAGTATAAAACAGTGTCAGAAAGATGACAATGTTCTAACACAAGTGACAATGTTTATTCAAGATGAGTGGCCTCATAATATTCGTAATAATCCTGCGTATTATCAGTATTTTAAAGTACGAAACGAGTTAACAGTAAATGAAGGGGTAATCATGAAAGGTGACAGAGTAGTTATTCCGTATAAAATGCAACACGAAATGTTAAAATGTTTACATGAAGGTCATTTGGGTGTAACCAAATGTAGAAGAAGAGCACACGATGCAGTGTGGTGGCCTACTGTAAATGAAGACTTGAAAGAACTCATTTCCAAATGTAAAACATGCATTGAAAATCGTAATAACCAGGTAGAACCATTAATGCAATCAACTCTTCCAGATGGACCATGGATAACAGTGGCAACAGACATATTCACACTAGAAGGTGTTAACTACTTAGTTATAGAAGATTATTTTAGTCGTTTTCCAGAAGTTGTCAAGCTAGACAAAATGTCATCACAACACATAATCGGAAAAATGAAAGCAGTATTTTCAAGATTTGGAATACCAAAAGGAGTACGAGCAGACAACGGTTCTCAGTTCGACTGTCAAGAATTCAGGCAATTTGGTCAAGAGTACGGGTTTAAATTAACAACAAGCAGTCCTCATTATCCAAAAAGTAACGGGATGGCTGAAAGTGGTGTGAAGGTAGTCAAGAATATCTTAAAGAAGGCAAAGCAAGAAGATCCTAACAAAGCACTACTAGTATATCGATCAACAGCAGTCGAAAGTGGCAATAGTCCAGCCGAACTCCTAATGGGACGTTAGCTTAGGACAACGCTTCCTATGTTGGATTCAAAACTTACTCCAAAGTGGCCTGATTTGAAGCTGACTTACATGACATAAATCCAACAGAAGACGGCAATGTAGCTGTCAAATCTGAAAGATTGCATGGATAAATTCAATCACATCTCATCTCCTATGAGTTGGGTAGTATGAATATATGGTTTTTAAGCATAAGCCCGCTTTAAGGACATAGTTATTGATTCATAGCAGTTGTCGAAAAAGTTTGCCCCGACTGGGGTTCGAACCCAGAACCTCCGTCTTAACGTGCCATAGCTCTACCAATTAAGCTACCGGGACCACAGAACAAACCTTTAGGAAACTGCTATTTGTTGTGACTGTTGACTTACATGACATAAATCCAACAGAAGACGGCAATGTAGCTGTCAAATCTGAAAGATTGCATGGATAAATTCAATCACATCTCATCTCCCATGAGTTGAGGTTCTGGGTTCGAACCCCAGTCGGGGCAAACTTTTTCGACAACTGCTATGAATCAATAATTATTATTATTATTATTATTACTATAAATATTATTATTATTGTTATTATTATTATTATTATTATCTTATTTCCTCTTTTCTGCTCTCCTTTGCACCACCGAGCTCATCTCGAGCCAAGATGATGCGAGAGTGCACCTAGCGTGGGGACCCAACGGTGGTGGGGAACGACAGAACTCAGAGGCTGAGGAACTTCCGCACGATGTTGCTTGTACCAAGGATTGCAGCCTTCTGCATAACACGAACGTGCTTGTCCTTCAGATGGAGCTTTTCCTTTGCCGCTGACCACTCCTTGGTGACCAAGCCGTTGACGGAGACGACGACAGGAACAATTTCAACGGACCTCAGCTTGTATATGTCCTTGAGTTCTACGGCGAGCAGCTTGTATTTTCGCCTCTTATTGGCTATTGTGCTGACCACATGGCCATCTGAGGGGATGGCGATGTCAATGATGGTTGCCGTTTGAGCTTTTTTGTCAAACAAAACCAAGTCTGGCCTATTTGCCTCGACCGCCCTGTCTGTGACGATAGAGTACCACAGCAGCTTAGCGTTTTGTTTGCGTAGGACTTGCTCGGGCCTACACTTGTAGTACGGTCTTTCCTCGTCCACGAGGCCGTGCTCCTTAGCCAGTGCTTGGTGTACCACTTTGGCTACTGCGTTATGGCGCTCAACATACTCCTTAGGCGCTAACTCAGAGCATCCACTTGTGATGTGCTGGATGGTCTCGCTGGCCTTCTTGCAGAGACGGCAGCAATCTTGGACGTCGTTTTTGAGATTGTATCGCTCGTAGTTCTTGGTGCGCACCACTTGATCCTGGATTGCGAACACGAACCCCTCCGTTTCACTGAAGAGGCCTGTTATGCGGAGCCATTCCGTCGAGGGTTTCAAGTCGGTCTGCTCCCCAGTGAGCTCGGCTGCAAACCTACCGTGAAGGGGCTTCTCCCTCCACTGTTGCATTCTTTCTGCCGCAGTCTTAATGCTGAAGTGCACTTCTTCGTCTCGCAAGTGAAGTGGCGTATAGTCTTGATCCTGTGCACAGATGGCCTTGTGCAGCTGACTCTCACGAGATAAGAAGTAAGCTCGGAGTTGGTGTTCCTTGCTGTGGCATAGCACCTCGACACTGAGCAGCCCTCTTCCACCAACATTGCGCGACAGGTACAATCGCTCCACGGAGCTCCTCGGATGTTGCATCCTGTTCTTGGTCATGACGGAGCGGATCTTCCTATCGAATGCCTGCAGGGCAGTGTTGGACCATTTCACTGAGCCAAATGTGTACGAAGCCACGGGCAATGCCCACGCGTTAATCGCCGTGATCTTATTTCTCAAACTCAGGTACGACCTACAAACCTTGCTAACCCTGGCGAGGACCTTCTTCTCGACCTGTTTCCTGGCGTCTGTATCACTGATGCCCAGCAGCTGTTGAAGTCCCGGATACTTGTAGTTGTCTTCAATGCCCAGATCTCGAATCACTTCCCCGCCCACGAGTTGCAGTCCTCCTTGAGGGTCTTGAACCTTGCCTTTCTTCACGTGCATGACGGCACACTTGTCGAGTCCAAACTCCATACAGATGGCGTCGCTGAAGCTCTTGACGAGTTCGAACATGCTACAAAGTTCATCAGAGCTGGATGCGTACATCTTCAAGTCATCCATGTAGAACAGGTGCGTGACTGTGACCTTGGGTTTTTTCTGGAGCTGGTAGCCATACCCAGACTTCCTCAGCATGTTGCTTAGTGGGTTCAACGCGAGGCAGAACCCAGGGGGCTGAAGCTATCTCCCTGGAAAATCCCCCTTTGGATGCGGATTTCCTCCGTCGTGATCTTGTTGACACCTTGTCCTACATTATTATTATTATTATTATTATTATTATTATTATTATTATTATTATTATTATTATTATTATTATTATTATTATTATTATTATGAATATAAATTTAAGCCCGCTTTGAAGACATTATTAGTAAATGATAGCAGTTGTAATAAAAGTATGCCCCGACTGGGGATCGAACCCAGAACCTCTGGCTTAACGAGCCATAGCTTACCGAGACATAAGACACACTTTCTTTAAACTGCTATTTGTTGTGACTGTTGACATCCATGATTTTAATTATTATTTATTTATTTATTATTATTGTTATTATTATTATTATTATTATTATTATTATTATTATTATTATTATTATTATTATTATTATTATTATTATTATTATTTATTATTATTATTATTATTATTAAAATGAATATAAGGTTTTTTCAGCATAAGCCCGCTTTAAGGACATAGTTATTGATTCATAGCAGTTGTCGAAAAAGTATGCCCGACTGGGAATCGAACCCAGAACCTCTGGCTTAACGCGCCATAGCTGTACCAATTGAGCCACTGAGACAACAGAACAAACCTTTACGAAACTGCTAGTTGTTGTGAATGTTGACCTCCATGACATAAATCTAACAGAAGACTGCAATGTAGCTGTCAAATCTGAAAGATCACATGAATAAATCCAAACACATCTCATCTCCCATGAGTTGGGTAGTATGAATATAAGGTTTTTAAGCATAAACCTGCTTTAAGGACATAGTTATTGTTTCATAGCAGTTGTCGAAAAAGTTGGCCCCGAGTGGGGTTCGAACCCAGAACCCCCGGCTTAACGTGCCATAGCTCTACCAATTGAGCCACCGAGACAACAGAACACACCTTTACGAAACTGCTAGTTGTTGTGAATGTTGACCTCCATGACATGACAGTCGGGGCAAACTTTTTCGACAACTGCTATGAATCAATAACTATGTCCTTAAAGCGGGCTTATGCTTAAAAACCTTATATTCATAATACCCAACTCATGGGAGATGAGATGTGTTTGGATTTATTCATGTGATCTTTCAGATTTGACAGCTACATTGCAGTCTTCTGTTGGATTTATGTCATGGAGGTCAACATTCACTACAACTAGCAGTTTCGTAAAGGATTGTTCTGTTGTCTCGGTGGCTTAATTGGTAGAGCTATGGCACGTTAGGCCGGAGGTTCTGGGTTCGAACCCCGGTCGGGGCAAACTTTTTCGATAACTGCTATGAATCAATAATAATAACAACAATAATAATAATAAATAAAATATAATAATAAATAAATAATAAAAAAAAATAAAATAATTAATAAAAATAATAAAAAATTAATTTTTTTCCTTTTTGTGTTTTTCCACAGCCCGAAATATTAGAAAAATTTCAAATATTTTACGAGCATTTACACGAGAGGCCCTTTTCCGGCAGTAGCAAAAAAACGTGGGGGAAAATGTTTAATGACCCCACGCCAAGATCCTTTTTAAAGATAAAAAATTTTTTATGCACAAAAAAAACCTTTTTTTTCCTCGCCAATAAAGAATCGTTTGGGAAAGCCAACCCCCCAATAATTTTAATGGGGTTTTTGGGGGGTTTTAAATTAAGAAAACCCGGGAAAGGTCCGATGATAGGGAAATTTATTTCTCAAACGACAAAAAACAACAACAACAACAACAGAAAGGCAGCAGCAGCAGCGCAGCAACAAAATAAAGGGAAGAAAGAGGGTTTTTTAGTTCTTTGGACAATGACAATCGACCCAAAAAGGAAGAAGCAAAAGAAAAATTTTTTACTTTTGAGTTTGTTTTTTTTTGAATTTTTCAAAAAAAAAAAAAAAAAAACAATCTAAATGAAAAGTTTTTCAGTTTTGCCTCAGATAAAGATACGCACAGACGATCGAAACGTCAGGAAATTTTAAAAAAAACGAAACACAGCGAAATGACTCGAAAAAATTATTTGATTTCTCTAAAAAATAAAAATAATAATAATAATAATAATAATAATAATAATAATAAAAATAATAATAATAATAAATAATAAAAATAATAAAAATTTTTAAAAATTTTAAAAAAAAAATAATAATAACCCCAACATTGTTGGGGTTACAACAGCCCAATTTCGAGATAAGTTGCGGGTTTTTAAATTTGTATTCCCGGGAAATACAAGCTTTCCATCCCCAAATTCGACATCATTCTTGATCAAACTAGTGCCCGTACTACAAGTGACATTAAAGGGAAAAAGAAATTTTTTTTTCAGTTTTATACCATTATTTTGTTTTTTAAAAACTTTGTCTGGGAACTAGGTTTAAAATTTAACTTTGGGAAACAGTTGAATTTTTTTTAATTTTTAAACAGTTAGGGGGAGGCATATTTCTTTTAGGGGCTTTATTTGAAAACTTCTCGAAGGAAATATCTAAAATAGTATAATTTTAGCTTTTTTACGTAAGCCCCGTTAATTATTTTGCAGAATCAAAGAAGATTAAAAGTTTTTTAAATTCCCGTCAAATAAGAAAAGATTTTAAAACAAAAAAAGGCCCCAAGGAGGTTGAGAAGCAAAGACCCTAAACCACCGCCCTGAAATTGATAAATCATTGAGAAAAGTTTTTTTAATTTCCCTTTTTAAGTGCTTTTGCCCTTTATAAAAAAAAAACCAAAAATATGTAAATTTGACAGGAAGAGAAAAAATTTTTATCTAAAAACAAGGAAAGTGGGGGAAAAACAGACAATGGTTTTTTTCTGCGGTGAATTCACTTGGGAACCACCAAAGCGGGAAAAAAATAAAGGCACCCGAAATCAAAGGACGAAGATATGAAAAATTTTGTGTGATGCTAGTTTTTTATGGGGGGTTAACTTTTTGGGGAGACTTTTTTTAATGGGTTACCCGACAAGAGCCCCAACGAGATTTTTATACGTGAAAAATTCCATTTTAAAGTAAGTGGCGGGAAAATTTAGCCGACCAAAAAAGAATTAGTTAAAAAAAAATTTTAAACCAGTAAACATTTTAACTAAAATAAGACGCAAAGTGAAAGACAAAACTAAAAGGGCAAATCAAGGTGAAAAACCGGGGGGCCTCATCGACAAAAGGAAAAGCAAGAAGAAAAACCCATTTGATACCAAAACTACTAAAAATTCCGGGAAATTACCTGTAATGCCCCCCTGCTACAATTTCCCCAATCTACCATTTTTTACCAAAAATTCCGACCACCAGAACGTCCAGACATACCAAACGTCCAGACCTACCAGAACGTCCGGACCTACCAGAAAAAACCAGCCCTACCAGAACGTCCAAAACCCACTAAAAAAAATGCCAAACCTTTAAAGAAGATAAAGCCCCCCCCCCGAACGACTAACGATCAAACACAAAAAGGTAGATATGAAAAAGCATTAAAAATACCCCTGAAAATTATCCATCTAAAGAACCCCCTGCTTTAGCATTTGCAACGCCATGTCGGGATTTTGGGCGCACGTAGAAAAAAAAACCAAAAGCCCAATAAAATCCCAAAAAAACCCAAAGCTTTTAAAAGGGAAAAGAAGACAGGGTACAAAAATAAACCCAAAACCTATTTTATCAGATCACACAAGACAACAAATTTTTTTGAAAGGACGTTCAGGGCCGGAAATTTTACTGGGGCAGCGTAGCAGTATTAGAAAACGGGGGCTTTCAAGGTGAAATCTGCTACCTCTTCAAGAAAAAACAAGAGAAAAAAATTCCGAAAGGGGAAACAGCGACTTTTTGGGAAAAATCAAATGAGTTTAAAAAAGGAATATGGGGGGTAGTTTTGGGAAAAATTTGGGCAATGGGTAATCGATCAAAAAAATGTGGTCTCTACTCCCAAAAAATATTTTTGAAAGAACCGGTTCACAAAAAACAGAAACCTGAAAAAATTTCATTCCAAATTTTTTGGGATCCCACTTAAAAAAAAAAGTAAGTGCTCTTGCAAAGAGTTTTAAAAAGATATAGAAAATGTCCCATTAAAAAAAAACAAAACCAAATTTTTCAAAAAAAAGGAAAAAAACATTTTTAAACCAAAAACTACCCTTATTACCAAAAGAAATAACAGGAAATGGAACACCAACTAATACGGGATAGAAGATTTTTTGGGCAGGAATATCGGGAAAACCCGGTAAAAACAACCGGGATGCAAAATTTGGTTTTTCAAGACGAAAGAGCTAGGATGAGCGATGTTAAGAATGAGTTTTCAAAAAGGTTTTATAACGGTTGATGAATTAAAGTCGAAAATTTCAGTCCCTACACATGCTGGAAAGCCCCAGGTAATTTAATATTAAAAATTTTTTTGGTATAAGAAATTCAATACAAACTCACAAAAAAATTTAGAAAATTTTCTAAACCCGATTTTAAAAATGGAGTTAAAAAAATTTACCCGAATTCTTTACTGAAGGAAAAACCCTTTCTCAAAAAAAAAAAAAAAAAAAAGAAAAAAGACCGAAAAAACCCAAGAAAAAATATCGGCCAATTAACATGTCTACCAACTATTAAAAATATTGCCCTTCATGCATAACAAAAAAATATTAAGCATTGCAAAGGGAAAAAAAACCAATATCAGGGCCGGGGAAACAAAAAAAGGATGCTGAAAAGGAACTCGCAGGGAGTAAAAAAACAACTAAATTATCGACTCTCCCCTTTGTTTTTAAAAACCAGGCCCACAATAAAAAAAGGAATTTTCACGAAAAACTACTTTTGTACAAGAAACTTAGGGACCCCAACCCACCCACAAAAAAATTGGTTATTCAGTTTTTTAACAAATATATAAAATAAAACCCGGGAATTTGTAAACTTTTGAGGCAGTAATGAAGACAGGGAAAAAAACCCAAAAAACTAAAATAAAAAAACCGGGCGATAACAAACAGATCCAACCCAAAATTTAAAACGTGGAAATTTTCCCAAAGGTGACTCATTTAGGGCATTAGGGTTTTTGGTCTTTCAATAAACCCACTTTCCCCATATGCTTAACGAATAAACATAGGGATTTAAAATTAAGGACAAAAAAATGTGGTAGGGTCACACAATTTCCCACTTTTCTTAAATGGATGATTAAATTTTATATGCATAAAAATTTTTGTTAAACTAAACATTTTTAAATAAAATACAAAATTTTTAAATTTTAAAGTCAAGATATCTGCATGGATTTTTTGGAGTGGGCCAAGTGAAAGACGTTTACTATCAAAAAGGGGAAAGGGTTTAAAGCGGGCCCGAAGATTCCCGCTGGGTGAGGGGAAATAGGTTTGGAGTAATGGAGGGGATCCAAGTATACAATATTTAGGATTCTAACAAGCTGCCAGAATTAAAACATAAAGTAATGAAAAAAAAATTTGGGAAGATATACATACAAGAAGCGATTTAAAATCTATCCTAAAGGGACGCAACTAAAAGGTAAAAGCAAAATTAAAAGCAAAATACATATGCTTACCCGTATGACATATTTTATTCGGAATCATTAAAGGACACAGACCGAATCCAAAGCGCTGGGAAAAAATTAAAAACGTTTTCTAACTTTTCTAAAAACAGAATGGCCCCTCATCCTAAAACAGCAATAGAGAGATTGACACTTCCCAAAAGAACAAGGAGGACGAGGCCTAAATTTATTTTGAAAAACTTATATTATAAAAAAACTGAATTTTAAGAAAATATTTTTTTACAAAAAAGGGAACCAAAACAAAACTGGGATTTGGGTGTGGTGCTAGTGACAAATCCTTAACTCCCCCTCAAAACTAGCAAACGAAAATGTCAATCTACAAGGGAAACTCATAACTGACGCTTCAAAAGGGGTTACTCTCTCAGAAAAGACCCCACAAAAAAGACATTATGATGGAAAATACATAAAGGTCAAAGTAGAATTAAAAACATCAAAAAGGTGGGTTTAAAAAACGGGGAACTATTTTGGGGAAACAGAAAGGGTTTTTTGCTGGCTATTCAAGACAAGTGTTGCCCAAGAAAAATTTTTAAAAAAAAACATTATACAGAAAGCGACAGTAAACGTCAATGTAGAAAAAGTAGTGTAAAGGGGTTTAAAAAAATCGAACACATCATATCCCGGGGGCCATCACTAAAGGCAAAAAGGTTTTTCCCCCCTACAGACCTAACCAAGTGCAAAATTAATTTACCAAAAACTAGCAATCAAGTAAAAACCTCATTGGGTACACACACACCTTACTACAAATACAAACCGGAGAAAATACTAGATAGAAAAAATTTTAAATTATATTACACCGCACAGTTAACAGACCCAAAATAAAAAACCCTCCCCAACGACCGGGGTATAATTTTAATTGGGCAAAAAAAGAAAACAAGAAAATACCCCTTTTTTTTACGTTGCTGTCCCAAGTGCCCCTAACTTTCCCAACTACATGGGGAAAAAAAAAATTTAAAAGTTTTAGTAACTTGCAAATTTTAACAAAGATGTGGGGAAAAAAAAAAGGGAAATAAAAATCCCATACGTGGGTATCGGGTAAGGGAATTTAAAAACCCAAGGGAAACCATGAAAGCATTAAACAACCCAGATTTCCACCCAATGTTTTTCATGGGGACTCAAAAGGCCCGTAATACTCAACATGTAGAATAGTTCGTAAATTTTTAAACTAAGAAAAGATAATTCGAAATTTCCCAGACCGCTTTCCATCCTGACATGGTTTTTGTGGTTTTTCCAAAAGTCCCAAGAGCAAATGCAGGAAAGGCGACGAAAAAATCGGCCACGGGGCCGGGCCCCAGCTGAAAGAAAAAAAACCCTCTACAATTTTTTAAATGACTTATTTTAGTTAGAGTTTTAAGAAAAAGTTTAAAGTGGTATGTTATAGATACACAGGAAGTACTTGACGTAAATCCGTACAACATTTTTTAGCTCCGGGGTTTTGGGCCGAGTTGGGATGAAATACATCCCAAAAAAAAAAATAATAAATAAAAAATAATAAAAATTTTAAAATATAATATAGCTAATTTTTTTTGGGGTTTAGTGAAATTGAAGTTTTTTTTTTAGCTTCGTAATTCAATTATAATATCGAAATATTTTTTTATTTAAAAATAAATTTGGGGGGGAAATTTTCCCCCCAAAATTCCCCCCCCCCCTCCCCCGCGCCTGCACAAAACTGAAAAAAGAAAAAGGGAAAATGGCAATCCAAATGGGCCCCTAGGGGGCATAGTGGGGAAACCCAGTGGGCCCAAAGGAAAGGCCCTTAGACTTGCTACGTTTTTTGGGGAAAGATCGGGGGAAAAAATTTTTTTTATGAATATCGTACTTTTTTGATTTTTTCCGATTTTTAGCTATTTTTTTCCCTGACATTTGGGGGGCCCATTTCCCGACAAAAGAAGTGGGGGTACAAGTTTATATTTTTCCCAAAAACAGGCTTAATTTTTTAAAAAGGTGCGCCCGGGACACGCAGTGTACCCACCTTTTTTTGTGGGTATACCGGGGGAGGGGTAACCCCCCTTTTTCATAATTATTAGGAACGCAACACTCACATTGTGGGGTAAAATAAAAACGAAAATAATTTTATTAATTATTTTAAAACCACATGCTTTTATTTTTAAATTTATTTTAAACATTTTAACTGTAAAAAAACTTAGTACAACTCAGCTCTCACTTTTCAAGAGTAAAAGACCAACCAAATTTGACAATTTTTCCCAAAAATTGTTTGGGGCGTGATCACGAACGTAATGATATGAAATTCAAGGTTGTGACATTTGGGCGATCACTTCCCCCACTCCAAATTTTTTTTTTTTATATAGTTTTTAAAAGTTTTTTAATGTACAAAAAAACCTTAATTTGGTATTGCATCAGCCCCAATTTTTTTTTTCCCAGAAAGCACCCAAAAAAAATCTAAAAAAAACGATGGGTTTTTTTTTTGGGGGAAACCCCCCCAAACCCCCCCTATGGGGGCCCCTTAAAAAATTTTTTCCAGCTTTTTTAGCGTGTATTTACCTTTTCCCCCCTTTCAAATTAACCAATGTTTCACATGATATTTAAAGGGTTTTGGGGGAGGGATTGCTTTTTTAAAAAAAAAAGTTTGAAAAAGTTAGCCAGTAACAATCACTTACAAAAGCAATCCCAAAAAACAAATTTCAAAGGAAAAGGGGCCCCACGCAAACTGGAAAAAATTCAAAAAAAAACTAATCCATCAACCCCGGCGGGAACTTGAAACGGGTTTTTCTAGTATTATACAATTTATTCTTGCACGCCTGATACGAAAAATGTATTAATTAATTTTTGTGGCTCAATGTTTGGGGGTGCATGGGGGGGGGGGGGAGGGAAAAAAACGCAATCCCCCCCTCCCCCCGGTGCGTGCCTATTAAATTTAAAATAGTAGCCTTACCCAAAAACCACCCCCAAAAGCTGAAATGGTTAAACCTCCCCAAATGGCTAATTTGGGTGGCGGGAAACGAAGAAATTCCCATTTCACTACACTGGAGAAAAAAATCCAGAATGTTTTTATTTTTTATTTATTTTTTATTTTTGTCTGTTTGTTAACACGATTTCGGCTAAACCGACACTCCAATTGCGATGAAATTTTCTAGAGGCCTTCGAAATCTCTGAACTTAGAACTGCACGGTTCGAAAAATCGATCAAAAAATTATTTCTCCCGAAAAACGCAATTTTACGATTTTTTTCGATTTTTAAAAAAATTCTTCGACTTATAACACCTACATGCTTTATCCGATTGTAATGATTTTTTCACAGAACCTTAATTTTATGAATTAATAAATTCTTGTGAAATTTGAGCGTAATCAAAAAATTATTTCTCATGAAAATCGCAATTTTACGATTTTGCTATGATGCTGCGATAATGCTAAGGCTATTACAATTTTTTTTTTTTTTTAAGTGATTTAGATTAAAAAACAATAAATCTAAACATTCACTAGACGGATTTTATAATTTTCGTTTTGTTTGATAAATATGATGTTTTGCCTTTGCTTTGTTGGAAAAATGTATGTTTTTTGTAACAAATCTATATTTCCCATATTATTTTAATTAAAAGACAATGTATGTTTTTTGTAACATAACTATATTTCCCATATTTTATTAAAAGACTATAAATCACATCAAAAAAGTGTCTGGTGAATTTCTCAGAATAAGACTTGTGAACATATTAAAAAAATATATATCCTTTTATCTTAAAAACTGTAGAAAAAGTAGGAAAAAATGTTAGCAAATGTGCTAGAATAAAAGTTTTGAGATAATAGCATTTAAAGTTTATTTATGTTGTTTTTTTGGTAAATTTGAGTGTAACATAGCCTAAAGGTTCAGTTTATTTATTTTACATGAATTCACTGGGCCTTTATCTGTTAATCTAGGATTCTTTAAAATTGACTAACATTGTTATGAATAACACTCTATACAGCCCTTTTCCCATGCAAAATAGCATGTAGCGCTTAAAAAAAAATCATTTAATGCTTTTAGCATTATATCAGCATTAAATAAATTTTTGTAGTCAGTAAATATAAAAAAAGTAAACTAAAAAAACAATTAAAACAATAATACTGCAAAATTGCTGCGGATTTACATACATTTTCAGTGAAATAACCCCTTAAACAATTACGCTCATCCAACAACGCGCCTGAAAAAGCGTTTGCGAAGCTTCCTATCTTCTTCGTTTATTGAGTCCTATAGGATAAAGGCCTGATATGCCTCAATCTTAAACCATTCTTTTTATACTAGGAAGCTTAGCAAATGCTTTTTCAGGCGCGTTGTTGGATGATTGGATGATTGATGGATGTTCATTGAGCTGCCATGTGTTATGCAGATTTTCTGTTGTTTGGAAAAAATAAGCTGAAGAAATTTTCGGTAATCATAATTTTAAAAATCATAATTTAAAAAAATGAAAAAAAAATCGTAAAATTGCGATTTTATTTTCATGAGATTTAATTTTTTGATTGCGCTCAAATTTCACACGAATATATTAATTCATAAAATTAGAGTTCTATGAAAAAATCATTACAATCGGATAAAGCATGTAGGTGTTATAAGTCGAAGAAATGTTTAAAAATCGAAAAAAAATCGTAAAATTGTGATTTTCATGGTAATAATTTTGTGATTGCGCTAAAAAACGTGGCAGTTCTAAGTTCAGAGATTTCGAAGGCCTCTAGAAAATATCATTGCAATTGGAGTATCGGTTTACCTGGAATCGTTATAACAAACACACAAAAATACAAAAAAAAAGGATTTTTTTCTTCAGTGTAGTATTTATAGAATAGAATCTTCGCTTCGCTCGCTACGCTCATCCTAACATGACATCCCCTCCATTCTCACGACCCTATTGAGCCAATACATTTGATGATATTGAAGTTATTATATTATGTTTTAATAAATTAAAGCGGTTAGCCACGGGTTAGCCTGTCTATATCACTCCATCGATTTGTTTTGGGGTTGTGAAATTTTCGAAATTTTTAAACCGGGGTAAAAAGGTTCAATATTTAAGCCTTATAAAGTTTCAC
>JAMZAV010012038.1:0-17772 GCA_024449915.1 Sweltsa coloradensis
GGGGGGGGGTTTTTTGGGTAAAGAGTAGGACTAGTAACAGAAAGGTGTTTGACCCTAACAAAAAATGGGCAATAGCGCTGCAGGAAAATTTTTTCAATGGGGTTTTTGAGTTTTGCTAATGGAATGTTTTGCAACCTAAGTTTTTTTTTTACAGAATAAAAAAACTGGGCTTGGGGGTGGCCCAAGACCGGGCCCCCCCCCCTGGATACGCCTGCTATCCCCCAAAACAATAAGCATCCAATACCTCCATATTAGCCCATACAAGGGCTTTAGTTATTTTAAAGAATTGTTTTTTTAATACCGAATAGGGGGTTGGCAGTGAATAATGAAATTTAAAAATAATTTCAAGAACTTGTTCAAGGGGGCCCGGCAGGGCCCGGGGCCCGGGCTCCCGTTACCGAAAAACCCGCCCTGCCTAGGTAGGGCTTGGGCCAAATTGCCGATCATGTGAAAAGTCCCCCCGGGGTTCATTCATCAAAGAATATGGCTATTTTATTTGTTGTCCTTTAAAATTAAAGTAGAAAAGGGAAAAAAAAGCTAAGAAAATAGACCCAGGGAACATTTTAAATTTCTTGCATTGTTTTTACAAGTAAGTAAAAGGATGAATATGAGCAAAAGACTGGGCCTTTTTCTTCCTTGTAGAACGTGCTTCTCAAGGACCCCATCTTTGATAAAGATCCACTTGGCATTAGGGGGCAGCGGGGGTTCAGCTCCTTGGGGGTTTTCACTGAGGAACTTACGTCCCGGATAACTTTCGCTTCAGCCTGGCCCAAAGTTTTTTAGCGATGTCCAAGAAAAAAATGTGGGTGTATATTCCTTTAAAATTTAAAACTCAATACAAATATAAAAAAAAAAAAATGGCCTAGGCCTACTATGAGTCTTTACTGGAACGGAAATAAACAAAAATAAATAATAGGCCAGCCTTTGGGTAAAAAAGGAATAAAAACGAACAGACAAATACCATTGAATCGAGACATTTTGTAAATGCGCAATCCCTTGATCCACGCCTTCTTCCTGTACCTTTTTCTTTGTCACCGAAGCATTTTCGACTAAACTACTGCCCATTTTTAGGAAAAGTATGAAACTTTTTTTCCGTTGATCGTTGCTTTGTTTTTACATTGGGGAAACTGAGCAATTGTTTTAAATTTAGCACTTTTGGGAAAAAACGACCATTCTCAATCATAGTTTTGGGTATCCAAAACCACAACGAAAATATTCTTTTTTTTCTTCCCCAAAAATTTTTAATGAAGACCTTCTCGAAAATAATAAAACGTGGGCCCCTAGGCCTATTTTGACACCACCCCAAAGCAACGAGAACGGGTGCTCCGGACAAAATTTTTTTATTGTAAATTCTTTCGTACCCTACTTTAAAATAGCCACTTCGTAAAAAATGGATCGGGGAGTTGTGAAAAATCTTTTAGTTCAGTGTACTGGCAAATCTTAAACGCGTGCAGTCACTGCATTGGTCCGCCATGACGCTTTTTTTCCACGATTTGCTTGTTTTCGCTGTCTGGGCCCTACACAAAACAGCTTTAGCCCCCCTCCCTCAGACATGCATAAAAACCCCACTTTCAATTTATCTCTGGGCCTGGGCCTAGGCTGTCGGGTTCGGTCTAGGGAAAAATAACAAACATAGTTCTAGGTGGGCCTAACATAGCTTGGGTAGGGCCTGGCCCTAAACATAGGATAGGCCTAGACCTAGCTAGTTCTTTACCTAAGCTGCATCTTTCATACCCCACTTTCAACTTATCTCTGGCCTGGCCTAGACGTCGGGCTCAGGTCTAACTATTAGTTCAGGTAGCCCTAGGATCTGGGCCTAGATAAAATTAGCAAAATCTATCAGAATGCACACTTAAATAAATATTCAAATAGAAACCCACCTTCAATGTGAGGGGGTAGCCTAGCCGGGGCCAGCTTCTCCCAATATTGGGATCTTTTTATGTTTTTTTGTTAAATCTTTTCGTATAAGAAAAAGTCTTTTGAATCATATGGATGAATAAAACCCTCCGTACAATCATCCTCATTGGCATTATCATCGTGTTCAAAAACGTAATCCCATCGTAAAAAAGGGGTCAAATCGAAGAATACTATTTTTTTTACGGAAACCGGAAATAGTCTCCAACTATCAGCGAGTTACTTTATATAATCCCGCGTCTGACTCGGTAGGTTAGAAATAGGGGGGGGTAGGGATCATCTATTTTTCTGTCGCAAGTGAGTCTTTAACGTCTGATTCCTCGTCCAAGAAATCACAAGAAAATGAAACCTTGCAACTTCTTTCGACAAAAACTACGACATGCTACGACGGGCTAGACCTTGTACAGTCCATCCTTCCCATGGTAATCTTACACTTCGACTGGACTAAACCATAAAAACTTCTTAGACTTTAGTGAACCCGGATAACCTTTAAAACCCCATACAGGTCAGGGAAGTCATTTTTATTTTAACCTGATATAGTGTGATACTCTTGTTTTTTAAATTTCCTAAACCAGGAAAGATTCTTTTTAAAAAACACCAGGTAAAGATCAAAATACTTTTATTAAAAAAGTACCTGACAGATACAAGATACTTTAAAAAAAATTTTTTCGTCTTTTTACTAAATAAATATAAAAAATATTTTTTTATTTTCTGAAATTTAAAACATATTTGGCTTTAAACTATGACACAAACAGGTTTTTTATAATATGTTTATTATATATATATTATATATCAATGTTTTTTTAAAACCCTTTACGGGTTTCTGGTGATAGTTTGTACTTACGGGTAAAAACCCCCGGAAAAGGGTTTAGTACATTTCCCTTTTGGGGGCCCCCTTAGTGCATCGGGCCGCTGACGCACTTTCGACGGGCCGGATTCCCTCGCGCGCCTGCCTTCCCCCCAGAGAGCAACGAGACTGAGCCGGCTAATCAGTACTCGCGATACGTATGTTTATTTCAAAAATGGTTTACAGTTGTTAACAAAACAACCGCTGAATTCCTTGATCGTTCTTTACTCGCTCGTGACAAAAATAATACAGCGGATAAATTATGGGAAGGTTGAAAAAAAAGAAATACCTCAAAACGTAAAAATGAAAACGTTATGAATTTTTAATAGTTGAAAACAGTTTTTTTGGGTTTAAATTTTTTACTTCACTGCCGAGGGAAAGGGTTTTTTGTTTTCCCCCCTTAAAACGTATTTTTATTTATTTATTTTTTTATTTTTTTATTTAAGTCTATCCTATTCGTTTAAAAAAGATTTACAAAGGAGGAAACTAAAAAATTAAATTACATGATGCAGAAACAACAATAAACTACATTTTCGTAGATATTTGAAAAAGACTTACAAACAACATTTAAACACAACAATTTTGGGAACAAAATAAAAAAAAAATAAATTTAAATTTGGAACTTTAAAAAGGTTTAAAAAAAAAAAAAAAGGGGGAAAAAAAAAAAGAAAAAAAAAAAATAAAAAAAAAAAAAAAAAAATTTTAAAAAAACCCCCCCCTTTTTTTAAAAAAAATTTTTTTTGGAAAAAAATAAAAAAAATTTTCAGGGGTTCTTTTTTCCCCCCCCAAATTTTTTTTGTTTTTTCCCCCCCTTTTTTTTAAATTTAAAAAAATTTTTAAAAATTCGGGGTCAAAAAATTAAAAAAAAAATTTATTTAAAATTTAGTAAAAAAATTGTCCCAAAAATGAAAGGGGAAAAACTCGGCAACCACGGGGGAACCAAAATTTAGGCAAAAAAAAATTAAAAAAAAAAAAAAAACCAACCTTTTAAAAAAAAAAAAAACCCCCCCCCTTTATTAAAAAACAATAAAAAAAAATTTTAAATTACAAAAACCCAAAAATCCCCTTTAAAAAAAAATTTTTTTTTCTTGCAACCTTCTTTTAAATTTTTAAAATTTTTAAATCTTTCCCTATTTAGAAAGGCTTTAAAATTCAAAAAAAAATTAAAAGGTCCCCTTTTTTTCTGTTTATTAAAAATAATAGGTTTTAAAATTTTTTAAAAAAATTTTCTTTTAAAAAATTTTAAAAATTTTAAAAACCCCCAAATTTTTAAAATTTGGTTTTTAAATTTTTTTTTTTTAATAAAATTTCTTTTAAAAACCTTTTGGATTAAAAAAAACCCCAAATTCTTTTTAAAAAAAAATTTTTTAAATTTAAAACCCAAAAAAAAAATCTAAAGTTTTTAAAAATCTTTCAAATCCCTCAACTTCCCCTTTTAAAACCCTTTCTTTCACTAAATTTTCCTTTTAAAATTTTATTTTTTCTTTTTTCTTTTTTTTAAAATTAAAAAAAATCAAGTTTTAAAATTTTATAAGAAAGTTTCCCAAAATTTCAAATTATCTTAGTTTTATTGCCTTTAAAAAAAAAAAGTTTTTAAATAATATCGTTCCTTTTTAAACCCCCCCCCTTTTAAAAAATTCTTGGGGGGTTTCATTTTAAATAATTTTTTAAAAAAAATTGCAAAAATAAAAATTTTTTCCCCCCTTATTTTTTATTTAAAAAAAAAAAATTTTTAATTTGCTTGTTAAAAAATATATTTATTATTTTTTAATATTTTTTAAATTAAAATTTTTCAAAAAAAAAAGGGCTTTTTTAAAAAGGTTTTTTTTTTTCTTTTTTTTATTTTTGAAAAAATTTTCTAATCAAATTTTCCAAATAAACAAAAAAAAAATAATTTACCACCCTTTGTTTTTTTATGTTCCCTTAAATGGGCATTTTTCTTGAATCCCTTTTCCCTAAAACCCTTTTGGTTTTTAAAAATTTTCCCCTTAAAAGGGAAAAATTTTTCATAATTTTCCAAAATAAAATTATATTTTAAAAAACCCTATATTTTTTACTTTTCCCTTTAAAAGGGTTTTTGAATTTTTTTTTGGGGGAAAAAATGAAAAATGGGAAAAAAACCCCCCCATAATCCATTTATTTTTTGAATACTTTGCATGGAATCCCCCTTTTTTAATTTTTAAAAAGGCTTTTTAATTTTGCTGAAACAATTCCCGGGTTATTTTTACTCGGGTTCTTTTCTTTTCTATTTAAATTTTTAAATTCCCCTTTTTACGGGAAAAATCTACACTTTTACAAAAAAATTTTTGTAACAAAAGCAAATGTCAGGATTAGACGTGTAGGGTACCCCATTCTCTGTCAATGAGGCTTGCTAAACCCCTCTTTTTTCAAATTTTTTTCAACTTATTTAAACTGACCATAAAGATTTTGAAGAAAATCATTATCAAAAGAAGACTTAAAAACTCACGCTTAGAAAAACGAAACTGATTATTTACCTTTTTCTAACTTTTTTGTATTCCTCCCACGTTGAATGCCTTCTAAAAATTTTGAATTCTTTGCGCAAGGGGCTCTCCAGCATGGATTTTCCCAATCTCTGCTGTTAACCCCTGGGGGTGGCTTTCCTTTTTCCCCCTTAATTTCAAGGGTGTGCATGCCCAATTTAGGGTTTTTTTACGACTACTTTAAAAAACATTTCAATTTATCACTGCCTTACCGCATACCAATTTGGTTAATGGGGCCACTTAAATATCTTATCTACTTGCTTTCCCAAACAAAATTTTATAAATTTTTAGTAATTACATATTAGGGAAAAAATTTTTGCTTTTTTTTACGAAAACAAAAAATTAAATTTATGTCATTAATCCTACCTTATAAAACCTGACTGAAATATTTTCATTTTGATTTGCAAACATATCATTAAAGTAGCAGACCATTATTAACCCTAGTAACAGACTTTTTGTACCAATCCATTGTCTCGTGAGAAATTTGAAATTTTTTTATGGTAATGTCTTCTTACTCAAATCAAAGTTGAAATCACCTAGAAAAAAACAATTCTTAGCTTCCAATTTTAAAAATATTTACTAACTTCAAAACATCTGAAAATTCTTATAACTTTTTCGTGTGGAGTTTTTAAACTGCTGTAAAAAAACATTGGCTTTACCGGGCCAGAATTTAACGACGCAACCAACATTTATCGGAAAATTTTAAATTTTCACTCAAAATTTCACTAGACATGAAATTTTAGCAATATAAATAACCCCCCCCCCCTATCCTTTCACGACAAAACTTAGCATTTTATAATTTTTCAACAAAAATAAAACCGTCTGAACAGACTCCTCAGAAAGTTTCACAGCAAGCAAATAACAAAATTAACGTGCAGAATAAATTTTTTCTGCTATATACTTTTCCAACTTAGTATATTGAGATGTCCAAGCTTCTTCCTTTTGGGAAAAATTGCTAAACCTTTAGCAACTCTCATTTATACTTTTAGGCTCTTTATCGACATTATGATTTAAAAAGATTTGCCTGTAATTTCATGACACTTAGGGGGGGAAATTAAAAAAATTCTACAATACCATTCGGGGAAAAACTCTTCTTGTTCGATTCTTAGTTCATAGCATCTTGAACGCCACTTGAAGGCACTTTCTGCTATTAAACTGATTATACCCCTTATTACTTCCATGGTCCAAGTATTGAATCGAAAATTTCATTTGGGCAATTTTACATACCGATGGAAAATATCTTTACATACCGAGCACTCTAGGCGTTTTTTTTATTTTTTTTTTCAAATTTCATACGGTACAAAATTTAACTACTGGTTTAGCCATTATGAATGAAAAAAATTGTAATGTTATAATCGAAAGAAATTTAAACAAAAATTTCCCCAAAGGCCCCAATTCTGCTGTCAGAAAAGAAAAAAATAATTTTAGAAGTTTTTTTATTAACAGCGAACGTTCCCTTGATTTTTTGACAGAAAATCAAAATCAATCCTTTTTTTTAAAAATTTACTTCATAAAAAAATACTTTATGATCAAATTTGGCTTTCCCAAAGATACTTCAAATAAGGGAAGGGTTTTAATGTCAACGAACTCAAAAAAATTTCTAAATAAATATAATTTTTTAATAGTATTTAAACCTAAGCTTGTCGTCAAGGTACACAAAGATGAAGACGTTAACACAAAACTAAAAATGTTTAAATTCCTATAAGATATTAAATTAAATGAAAATTTTTTTACTCACCGCAAACCCCTGAACTCAAAATAACCCTTTTTTCGGGGAAAATCACTATCTGAAAACCTTTGAAAGCTTACAAAATTTGATTTAAAAAACAGGTGATTTTTTAGGGGGACAAGTTTGCAAAAATACCACACCCCCCCTGTATTATTTTTGTACGTTATGTTTTCGGGAAAAAAATTGTTGTGAAAATGGGTTTTATTGTTTTGGTACAGATTCTAAAAAAAATGTGTTCGTTTATGATTTTTCGTTAGAAATATTATAAAAAATCACTAGATAAGGGGTACCACACTTTTTTTTTTTCTCAGGGAGGTTAAGGTGGAAGGGTAAATTTTAATTGTGTGTATTTCACGAGAAAATAAAAAACAAAAATTGCTTCAAACGTGCCATTTGATTTTTATTTTGCTACTTTCTTCACTAGTTTTACAAGGGTTGGGCCACAGCGGGGCCCAAAAAAGTTGGGAAAACAAGATAATTTTGGGAATAATTTCCCACAGTTACCGGGCTAAAACCCAAAAAAATAAGTCCGGGAAAATATATTTTAGCAAGTTTTTTATTAAAAAGAACATTGTGCAATGTGGACTACCATTAATTATTCAATTCACAACTTTATTCAAAAAATTTTTGTAAAAGATTGGCAGCTGTAGGTATACACCCAACATCAGTTTTTACCACTGTGCCCCCTTTTAGGTAAAAAAATAATTATTTGGGTATTAAAATAAAATTGTTAAGGTATTTTCCGAGGGCTGTATAGAGATTTAAACCCCAACTTTTGAAAAAAAATCTCTTAAAAGTGGTCAGAATTTGCTATGGATGGATTTCGAATCCTGACCTACCAATCAGAATCTCGCGCTTAAGCTTCGTAATATAATATGTAATTTTTATTTTATTCAATCCGAACCAGTAAATTCGATCTTAGATCTGTAATTTTTAAAAGTGAAAAATATGGGAAATAAATAAATACGCGTTAACGCCAGGAAAATCAGATAAATTTCTCACACGGAGTGAGGGTGAGTTTAATGGGTTTAATCTAATCAAAACTTCCCAAACCAATTTTTGAGGAGGTCTTTTTTTTGGGGACAAGTGTGATCTAAAAAATCTTTAGCTTCACCCAACATACTTTTAGAGGAACCCGCGTGCATCTCTATGACGTTGATCGTTGTAATTTCTTGACCCAAAAACCAAACGCTCCCAAAAAAAACTCAAGCAAAAACCTTTCAACGGGCAAGACCAAAATCAAGACATCTTCAAAAACTACATTTAAAACCCTTGGAGTTAGAAATTATTGTTTATTATATGGTTTTATTTTCTTACCTTTCCCTTTTAAAATAATGGGGCAAAAAAGCAGCCCCAAAAGGGTAAGATTTTTGTGTTTTCTGTAAAAATAAATTTAAATTTATTTTTGGACATTTTAAAAACTACGGTGATGATGTTATGAAATAGGTAATGTTTTTTCGTACACCAGCCCCAAATTTTTTAAAACCCCGGTGGGGCCTTGGGTACCCATTGCAATTGGAATGTAATTTTTTTACGGGGTGCAAAAAACAAACATATTTTATTTGTACTAAACAAAAGATTTTGTCGTATTTTCAATTAAAAAACTGTTGAAAGCCTCGATTGTAATATTTTCCCCCCATAGCGGGGGCGTGTTAATTTTGCCTCTCTTGCCTGGAGTCCTGGAAAGCGAGCGAGGGGGGCCGGGGGGGGGGGTAGGGGTGGGGGGTTTGTTTTCCCCCTTGGGGTTGGCTACTACGGGCCCGGGGGGGGGGGGCCCCTCCAGGGGAAATATACTTAAATCCTCCTGGGGGAAACCGTGGCTCGACTTTGGTTTCCCCCGCCCAAACTTTTCCCGGCCCCCAATTCAGGACCAAATCATCGGGGTTTCCTTCCTTTTTTGGTCGTCAAACCTCTTAAAATTCCAATTTGGACACCTTCCTCGCGGTTTGGCCTTTAAAAAGGGAGTTTCACTCCCTGAAACTAATGGCAAACTCGGGGGTCGTCCGTGGGGGAACCCCCTTTCCCCTTTGACTCCCTCCCCGACGGCGACGACAAAGACAACAGGGGGGGACGGTTTGTGACACAGACGGAACGACCACGCCCGGGGGGGAACCCCCTTTCCCTCCCCATATGCTTTTTTGGCGGGTTTTCCTGACCACCACACAGGCCTATCCACCCTTTTTTCCCCCCGCGTCATCCCTTTAAAGTCCCTCCCTTCGTCTCGATTACCCAAATTTTGCATAAAATGAGACGTAAAGAAATACCCAATAAAAAAAAAAAACTCGTACAAAGCGTTGCCAAACCTCTACAATGGGGTGTCTGCTCCCGGGGGTCCGTGCTCCCCCGGCGAAAAAAAGTTCGGGCAACGGGTAATATACCTCTCCTGGAGATTGGTGCGGGGGGGCCGGGGTCGTTTGGGTAACTGTGTTGCATGGGGCAGTACCCATTTGTCTAACATTAGTTTTGGTCCCTAGAAAATCAGTCGGGCCCTTTTTGGGTTATTCGCCGGGCGCCCGTGATACTTTCGTAAAGGGGTCTGTGGGGGGAATTAAGGGTTTGTTGTTTGTAGTTGTCTTGTTGAACTTTATTCCTTTCATGTCACTTTAACTTGCTAAAATGGGTTTTCCCCACGCAGTTGCAGCCTTTGGCCTGGGGCCCCACCCCCCTTTTGGATGGGTATCGGGAAAATGAAAACCCAAAAAGGGAGGGCCCTTCCCTGTAACCCTACAACTGTGGTTGAAAATCGCTATGGGCAAGGGGTTTTAATTTGGGTTATTATTATTAACCCAAAACTGAAACAATCACCGGGGAACAAAAACATTAATTATTACAAAACTACTTGATTTTTTATAATTAAGATAACTCCCTTTTGGAAAAACTGAAACCCGGAAAAGTTTTTGGGCTTTGTTTTTCAACTATGGGTCTAGGCCCTTTACAAGGGTGACATATTCCCAATTAGTTTCAGAAACATAAAGCTTTAACACCCCAGGAAGGCGAAAGATGCACGAGTTTTAAACATTGTCATTTCCCCCAAAATGCTGAAAATTTTTTACCATTTCCCCCCAAAATTTAAATCGTTGGCTTGGACTTTCCCTTTTTGATATCTGGAGATCCGGCTTACCCCTGTTTGGGACTGGAAAAATAAAAGGGCTAAACACAGAAAAGGGGGTTGAGTGGGGGAAAGAAGAGTTGTACATTTATATCTTTGTAGAAATGTTTTCGGCCGATTTAAAAGCTCGATGGCTTTTGCCTTTTAAAAAAGACGGGATATACACACGATTTTTGTTCCCATGTTTTTGGGCAGCATGTTGCCATTGCATAATCTTTGGAAAACAAAAAAGAACATTTATGGAACAAGGGGGAAAAAACTTTTTAAGAACCCTGACAATATACACCCCTTAAACCAGGGGCTATTTCGTTGCAAGACCCAAGATGTTTTAAACATGAGGGACGTTCGTGACCCATTTCCCGTCTTTTGGGCCCGAAACCCGGGCCCCCTTTTAAAGGAAATCGGATTCCGGGGGAAATGACAAAACTGGGCCGAAAGGATTGAAATAAAATGTATTACAGCCAAGTCATTACAACAAACGTCATTAAAAACCAACAATTATTATTTTTCCCCAAAAAAATGACTCAATTTAGTACAATGCATGAATATGATGTTAAATAAAATTTTATTTAGACATTTTCATAGGACCCCAAAGGGGTATACAAAGTTTTTTACCCCAAAAGGGCCTTCAATGTATAGTTTCACATAATTTTTTGTAATACTAAAAACATTTATAGAAAAAAATAAGTCCCCCCAAAAGTCCTAGTAGGGCCTTGGGTCCCAAAATTTAAAATCTAGAATTTTAAATTTTTAACTTTTAAGGCCTAATGACCTTTAAAAAAGTTTCTAAAATAAAGGGTACTTGATATTAATAGGGCTGGTCCCCAAAATTTTATAATTTTAATGATAATACTTTGGGCCCCCAAATGTAATCTATACTAAGTTTAAACTTACGAAAGGGAACATTGATCAAAATCTATTTGTAAAAAATGTTTTTCTTATTACTTCCCTCTTTCAATTTGGGGTTGGTTGGGGTTTGGGTTTTCTGGGCGAAGGGGTTATTTTTTTTTTGGTGCATGTGGCTTTTGTTCCCTGAGGGGGGACCCCTTGGAGGTACAATTTTTATTTTTTTGGGAATTTTGTTTTTAGATGTTTTCCTGGTCGGATTAAAATTTAAAATTTGAGGGGGGGGGGTTTGAGTGGGTGGCACTTTGGGATGAGGTGGCATTTGAAAACTAAAGGGGACGCTCTGGGCCCGGATTGAAGGTTGTTTTGAGAGGGGGGCTTGAGTGGGTGGCACTTTAGGATGAGAGTGGCATTTGGGGAGCATAAAGGACGCTTTTTGGGTGGGTTTTAAAGGGTTTAAATTTTGAGGGGAAGGCTAAAGGGGAGGGGCATTTGGGGAAATAAAAGAACAGTCGGGGTGGGTTTGAAGGTTAAAATTTGAGAGAAAGGCTCAAGGGGAAATTTTTCCTTTTCTTGTTGCTTTTTTTTCCCTAATGTAGGTTTTTTAAAATTGATTTTGCTAGACTGTTGGTGTTTGCGTATTGTAGTTCGAATTTTCCCCTGTTGAAGTCAAGTTTCTGCGACGGGTCGTCCTAAATGATGCCCATAGGGCCCGGGCCCACCTGACGAAGGGCGTTGCCCAAACGAAGGGGGAGGGTTTTTCTACTTTTTTGGGGGGCTTACTATTAAGGGGGTTCTGTTGATATAGAGCTGTAAAAAAAGGGTTTTAACACCCCCCTCTGCAATCCCGCCCTCCTGGAAAAACAAAGCACAAAAAATTTTTTGGGGAATATATTTTTTTTGAAATGCTTAGGGTAGGCCCTGGGACCTACAATAGGCCCTAAAACTTTTTTTTGGGCTTTTTTGCTTGCCCCCTAAATGGAAAAAGCTTGGGCCTTGACTTAGGCCCTCCCTTCAATTTTTAGTTGGTACAGTAGTTTTAGTAGTAGGGGTAAGGAATGTTTTTAAACAAAAACCCTAATTTAAAAAAAATTTTTTATCTGATAAATCTGAAAAATAACCAATTTTTTAAAATACCTGAAATCAACACAGCTGTACAAAAGATTTAAAAACAAAATGCCATTATATAAGAGAAAAAGGGCCTGATAACCTTAGTGTTGGGGCCCCAAAAACCCCTAAAAACTAACAAACTCAGGCACTTGCCCTATTATCTAATACTTGAACCCGGGCTTGTAGGCATTTAAATCCCCCCCTTTTTTTTAAAACATTGGGCTTTTTGGGGGGTCGCCTAGTATTTCTTTAAGCCCTTTGGGGAAAGTGAGGGAAAGACTTCCCGTTTCCCCCCATTTGGGTCCCTGTGTGTTGCGACAGAACGGAAATGAGGCTTGTAAATGTTTCCATTTTATTCTTAACTGCTCCATTGTCCTTTCATATCCAGCCTCACTCTTTGGGACAACAAGAGGGGCGATATATCCCCGCATTACGGAACCGGGAAAAGAATAAAATAATAATTTTTTTTGTTCTTTTCTGTGTGAATTTTAAATTTAAAAGTTCATAGCAAAAGGGCCTTGGGCGCCTGTTTAAATAATTTCTCGCTTATAGGCCTAGGCCCTAGGTCCTACATTAGGGCCTATAAAAAAGCAAAAAAAATGAAGATATACTTCTACGTAAGTATAATTCATTTTGGGTAGGCCTACAACCACTACATAAAGCCCATCCGTGGGCCCTAGACCTAGGCCCAAAACTTGGTTTAAAGCCCCAAATAGCACATGGGGTTAAAAACCCCAAATTTTCTTCTTCCCATCCCAAAAACACAAAAAACCAGCAATTTCAAAAAAATAAAAAAGGTTTTTTAAAAAGGTCCAATCAAAAGCCCCCAAATTTGGCCGAGGGAAAAAAAAAAAAGGAAACCCGAACAAAAATTAAAAAAAAGGGAAAAAAAAAAAACAAAAAAGGAAAAAAAAAAAAACAAAAAAAAAAAGAAAAACGCAATCCCAAACCTTTTTTGTGAAAACCAAACCGATTGGGTTTAACCCCCAAAAAAGGCAAAATGGAACGTTTGGAATTTCCCCTTTTGCCTTTTTGGCCCCGTCCAATTGGATAAAGTGGTTTTTTTCAGGGAGGCCTGGACCCCGTTCCCCCAAAATTGGAAAGGGCGGTCTAGGTTAACCTGTTTTGGAAACGAGTCCCAATCGGTTCCCCCTGGGCCGGCTCACCGCGTTTATCAAGCCTTAGGGCCCGGCCCCAGGCCTTTGGGCCCCCTCCAGGTAAACCGGACTAGCGCCTGTGGTAAAAATAGTCCTTGGGGGGGGGTTGGTGGCCCGGGGTTATTTTGTTTTGTGGACCCATCCCACTGGCCAACTTAGAGTTTTTTAGGAATCATAAGAAATGGGGCGCGTAATGAAAACTGTCATAACAAACCCATTTAAAATTTTTGTGTCGTTATAAATGCTTGTTTTTTGTTACTCTGATTTATTTTGGGGGCAGGAAAATATTGTTTTTTTTGTATGTCCTATTACTTGAGCTCTATATTTTGTATAAACATTTTTTGGTTGTAACAAGCCAAATATTAAAAATAAACAAAAAAAAAAAAACGGTTTTGCTGCTGCGCATGTGGGTTTTCTTGATGGCCCGGAGTAATAGATGAAGAGGCTTGTAGGCCTTAAAATAAAACCCAAGAAAAAATGTGGATTAAGAACTGGATGCTAAGCGCAAAGGGAAAAGGGGATGTACCACAATTTTTTAAAGGAGCTTGCCTTTTCTGATCCCATTGTACGTAAAGTATGTATAATTAATTTCACACTTTATTAAAATACTGGTACCTAAACCCCAGCCTAGTCCCGGGTCAAAGTAAATGAATTTTTAAATTTCTGTGCATTTTCATCCCCTCCTCTCAGGAGTGGTTTTTTTTTACTATGTACGAATCTTGAAAAAATTTAAAAAGAAAGGCCTAGGCTGGGTTATAATTACAAAATGCTGTAGGGTAGTTATTATAGGGCCCATTTTTTTTTACAGGTGAATGAGGTTGGACACTCCCCAGCTTTTAGGACCTTTTAAATCTTGTTTTCACAATTATTAAAAAAAAAACCCATACTAAATGGAGGGAAAACATTTCAGCAGAAAAACAGCCCTTTTAGTTTGGGGCTGAGACATCTGGCGACCGGTGAGGGTCTAGGCTATTCATCGGCCCCAAAACAACATTACCTCAATTAAAATACCTTTTTTTTGATTTACCCTTTAATTTTTTTTTTCAGGGAAACCAAAAACACTGTCACTAACATTTCGGTTTTGGGCAGAGCACAATTTCTAAAAAGATTTAGCCCGTGTGCAAAAACTATCTACTCTGTGGGTGGCAGATGTAAACCCAAAACTCCATCAACAGTTGAAGAAAGGATGGTAAAGGCCCTACTTATATTTTGGGTTTTCATAAAATCTTTTGTAGGCAATATTGTTGAACCCGGCTTTCCTTTATTCGATCAAGAAATACTGTAGGGGGATCCCTTTGGGTTTTTTTTTCCTTAAACCTAATTTTTAAATATCCTCTTCCAGATTAAAATTTCCCAAAAAGATCCCTTTAACAGGTGGAATTTTCCCAAAATGTCTTTGGCGCTGTGGGCGGGAAAAATGTGTTGACGACCCACCCATTAACCCCCGGGGGATTTTTTTACAACTACAAAGGGGAAAAATTTTTTTTTTAAAAGTGGATGTCGGAAAGAATGGTCGTGCCAATGAAACGGGGTGTCCGGCCTAATGCACCTTTTAAAATAGAAAACGACACAAATTCCCTCAATTTTCCCTTCCCCCCCCAGGCAATCCAGATACTGATGAGGTTTTTCCTTTTGTGCTTGGGAACTGATGATTCCTTTCCCTTTTAAATGTTAATTTTCCCTGAAACCTACACATGAGTGATTTCCCCGGGCCTTTTGATCGGGGAAAATTTCAATTACCGGGTTTGTATCAGAACATTTTAAAACTCTATAAAGCCCATGTTAAAAAAAAATGTAATGGATTTGCCAGACTTTCGGGGGCTTTCCCCCTTCCCCTTTTACTACCTCCCCGAAAGGCGAAAAACAATGACCCAAAACGGACGGAGGGTGACCAGACGGAGACGACCACGACGTGGGAGAACCCCTGCCCTCCCCATATGCCCTTTGGGGGTGGTTCTGACCAACACAGGGGCCCGGGCCACCCCTTTTTCCCCCCGCGTCATCCCTTTTCCCTCCCTCCCTTCGTCTCGATTAGCCAAGTTGCCCCCAAATAGAGCGTTAAGGGAATATCCAAACCAAAAAAACCTATCTAAGGGGTAACCCATAATTTTTTTTATGCGATTTTAAAATTTCCCGTTTTCCCCGAGCTAGCGATGCTCCGAAAAAGGTTTTTTTTTAAATTTTTTGCAACCGCTTTTTTAATCTTTTCCCTCCCGCAATGAGGTTAAAGATCCTGAAAAAGCAAAAACGTCCACTAGCTGCAGTAGCGTTGGGGACAACTGGCTCCGAACCAAAGTTGTTGGGGGAACGGTTATATACTCCCCCGGGATTTGTTTGACGATGAAAATACACATCCCGGTTAGCTTTACAATCTGCCGATTAACAGTGCCCCATTTTAAGTCTATGTAAAACTCACACTTCCAATGTAATGGATGTATTGTGTAAAAACAAAATCATTGGGAAAGTTTATGGATGGGCTTTGCTATTGGGATAAGCCTAAAATATCTATGTAATGACTACCCACAAAAACAATATTAGACCTCCTACATTATGTGCATTTTGATGTTGCAGGAAATGTACAACCAGGAGTGTGGGGGGTTGTGGGGCGCCCCTTTTTAAAAAAAAAAAAAGATTCACCCAAAATTTTTCATACGGTTCATTTTTCATATCAGCTACTGGAATTTGCCAATTACGACGACGAATGGGAAATTATAAAGGGAAAGGGTTTAAAACGTGCCCAAATTCCCAAAAAATAGTGACTTTTACATTAAAAAGTTTCCCGATCTAAAAAAAGGAACGCGTTTCCCCCAAAAAGTTCCTAAAAAAGGGGAAAGCTTTCCTTTGGAACGCGGTTTTCCCCCCCAAACTGCCAAATTTTCATAAAAAATTAGACGTTTAAAAGCAATATCCAATCCAATCTACTTCAGTGGGGGTTGGTGCAGTCCCATGGCAGACAAATTTTGTCCGTAAAACTAAATGAAAATTCATGCAGGCCTCACAACGGTACACTTATGCAGTGACCTGCAATGGTGTACGACTAACTTCTCACAAGACGAATAGACTCAATGTACTGTACTTATTTTACAATATAGTGCCTTAAGTAGGTAGGCCCTATTATAAAAATATTAATATTTGACATCAAAATTCAAAATAGCATGGTAAAGTAGTCAAACAAAATTACAACTAATCCTAAAATGTTATTAGGCATAATTAAATAAACCACAGGTTTTACATGAATACATAAAAATTTAAAAAAAAAACAAAAAAAAACAGTAGGTCTACGGTAGGCTACAGTACTGGTAGGGCTACCTAAAAAAAACAATTAATGTGCAAATTGTTAGAGCAAATAACATGAACTAACTACCCTTATGTCTATTTTGGCCTATAAGGATTATTGGGATTATCTGAATGATAAAGTGACGAGGACCTTCTGGATCTCGATTTTCGCACAGCTTGCCGCTAGTGGAGTCATATCTCGTATAGATTTTGCCACCGAAACCGCGTAGTGGTCGTGCTCGTCGAGCGCATCCTCTTCATCTTGCTGATAGATTTTAATAACCTAATGCCTCGTCAAATTTTGTCCTCATATTCTGGGTACTCACTGAACTTCCCGAGTTGTCTGGACTTTTTTCAGTAAAATTCATGGTCGTTCCCATTCGCAGGCTGTGTCTTCTTACAAAACATTTTTCGAAGTTTGAACTTCAGCTACTTGGCTCTCGTGATATTTCCAGTAACTTGGCTCTCGTCGATAAATTCTATCTCCAATTCCTCGCTGGGTCCTATGGAAGGAGCTTGCGATCGCACCTAAAAGAATAGCCATTATAAATAATAATAATAATAATATTAATAATAATAATAATAATAATAACAATAATATAATAATAAATAATAATAATAATATAATAATAATAATAATAATAATAATAATAATTGAAGAGAAATTATAACATTGACGGAATGTTTCGTCGCGTCGTAATGGTGAATAATTTACATTATTCTTGATTTCCCGACGTAGCAGTCATCACTGTGGATGACATTTTCAAGGGACTGCTGTTCTTTCGTTTGTTTGCCTCTGTTGCAAACGTTCACTTCTTCTTGGAACTGCCAGGATGGCGGTGGACGGCTCTATTTGTTGTTGTTGTGGTGGTGGTTGAGGTGGTTGTGGAGGTGGCGGTAGTGGTGTATGTTGGTCTTGTGGATGAAGATGCTGTTGTTGATCTGGTGGTAGTTCTTGGTTTGAACGCATTTTCTCCGCTGAGAGGTGATTATTAAATTAATGGCAGGAATCCACGAATCACTTAATTTATAACCACCTACATCTCCATTCATATTGTTATATGATATGTTATAATTTATATGTATATATATATATTTATATGTTATAATTTCCTTCAATTATATCAGGTCGCGAAATTATAACATGTAAACAAATAAAAATAATAATAATAAAATAATAATAATAAATAATAATATAATAATAATAATAATAATAACCATGACAACATTACTTGGAATGGATACTATCAGATTGGCTCGATAGAAAGTATTTCAGTGGGATT
>JAMZAV010012039.1:0-17429 GCA_024449915.1 Sweltsa coloradensis
GTTAACCCCAAAAAAACCCAACCGCATCATCATTTCGAAACATCGAGATGGGTCGTCTGTGTGCGCGTGTGGAGTGTTGTTATTATACTAATAGAAAAAAAGTGTTATTAATACAATGTTTGCAACGAAATACCGGAGTGAACTTGGCACGCAACGAATTTAGGGTTTCTAGGCCAGTGACGTTTGTAAAGATTAGTCCAAGTTAAAGAGTGTAGTGAGCGATCACACTGCCAGAATTGAGGGAGAGACCAAACAACAGAAACATCGTAACATATTATCTAAGTTTAGTGATTTCTAACGTTTCCGTAAAGTCTCTTCAAGATCGGAGTAGATATAAGCAACCAAAACATTACAATATGGGTGTGCTTGATGAAATCACAACACTATAATATATAGATTATATTTACCTTCTGGGACAATTGGAGAAGACGTTTTCTAAAATTATCTATCAAAATTTTGTTATTTGTAATACTAAGAAGATGCGAGGTGGAGACTGGATACGCCGTGATGTGTCCAAGGTGTTTCCCTGAACTGATAGTCGTTGGCATTTGCTTTATACGATATCAAAAACACGAACATAAAACAAAAGGCAATGAAAACCAGCACAGAAGTTTTCATCTCATTCTTCTCTTTAATTCGTCCGCATCTTCCACATCCTGGATGCGACGTCTGCATGCTTTGCAATAATATCGCGCGTTCTTCAGGCAATTATGTCAATTACACAAAGCTTTAAGGAATGTCATAGTAAATGTGCTGTATATAGTAATATCGATCTTTGAAGCTAAATGTTAATGCATCGAGGTTCATCGTCATAATAACTCTGATACGATCAATTCAAAGAGTCAATCAACCATGTTGCATTGGATAAGTTTAATAATACCCTTTCACAATACGACAAACTCATGTTCTTTAGATTGACACCTATACACAAATCAGTCCCAAACACAATTTTAACGCTTCTGATTGCAATAGAGTACAAACAATGTTTATGTTAATGCATAAATTAACCACTGCCTGTTATAACTACTTGCTATATTATCTTCTACTAACTATACATGCACGAGTTGAGCCATCGAGCAAGAATCTCAAAGAAACAAATTAAGCTCTTTAGTTTGATACTTGTTCAACAATGACAATAAAAACTGAAATATATTAAGTATTTTTCCATTACATTCTTTATTAATTAAGTACGCGAGGTATAACCTCTATCATACAATAAATTCTTTAAGTATAATCAGAGATCATTGGTGATAAATGGAGATGTGGTACACATGAAGAAGTCATGCCTCGTAAATAGTTTTATCCCACATCAGTCCTAAACTTATAACAAAATGAAGAAGACTAGCTAAATATAATAAAACTCGTTTCATTATTTGCTTGAAATTGAAATTCACAGAAGAAGTGAAAATACCACGGTTTTGACATTTTCCATCAACAACACATTCGGCTTATCCAAAAACGAACTAATAAATAATTATTTTAGAATTTCGATGAAACATGATCAAGCACACTGATAATCTTTTCAAGGCCAAGAGCTTTTCGAAATTAATCTGTTTACTGAATCACACAATCAATAATAGTTATTCTGGAAGCAGTTATTCTTATGCAGAAGAGTGCACCTTAAGGACAATATTAATAAGTAATTCAGTGTAACTTCTGCCTGCGGAACTCAAACAACTTTAAATTAAATAGATATTCCTCTTCATAATTTGAGTTTCATTCTCAGTCACAGAAATAACTATCAGAAGTGGAATTTTGTTCAAAGTAGAGAGCCAATCCTGTCGGCACAGACACCATTGACGAGCGAATTATGGTCAACAAGAGTTTATCTGAAATTGAAAAAAAGCGACCAAATGGTTGGGCAAGATTCACAGATTAGGAACAACTAAAGCCGATACAGTTAGTTAGGCCTGAACGGCTGCAAGGATTCGCACTTACTTAACCCAAGTATCCACTGATTTCAGTCAATATTAGAAGAATTCTGCATTAAAAGCAGGAACTGTAACCAGCATGAAAATGTCAATGGAGTTCCATCACTTTCTTTCTGAAACCACTTTCTCATTGTTTTTCAAACGTTGATTCATCTCTTTTTGTGTCCTTCCTGTAGTAAATGCATCCAATTATCATTGAAATATTTGGTAGATAATCCCACGAGAAAAATATCTGGAACAAAATATACAAAATTAATATAGTTTTATTTAAATATTATATTTGTGCAAGTGCATATTATCTTAATAATCTACATGTATCGAAGTGTGTTGAATTGTGTACAGGCTCACGATGAACACCCTTATTGCTCAGGTAAATAAGGATGAATACAAGCATGTTTCAGTTTACTTCTTTGAATAAGCGCATTCAAATTCACCGTATTGATTTCCTGTTTGTGTTCCAGTCGAGCTAAGAACATTCGCCAACTGGCAGCTATCGTAAGCTTTCATACATAAAATACAACACGACCATATAACGAACAGCGGTAGCTTATTTGCAGTGTTATGACTTATCTAGACAATTGTACCTAGAAAATTTATCTTAAAATCTGTTGTAAAAAAAATAATAATAATAAATAAATAAATAAATAAATAAATAAAAAAATATTATAAAAAAAAATGTTGTTAAGTTTTTTTGTTTTCTTTTTCAATTATCTAGATAAAATAAAGTTTATCTTATCGAAGCATAATCAGAGCGACGACGGGCTCTAGCTCTTCAAATAAAGAAGAGCATCGGAGAGGTAACCAGCTGCAAATTTCAGAACATGATCCAGACAGTCTCAGGATACTCCCTTAGAAATGGATTTCAAAAAAACTTGTCGGAACACCCTTAAAAAAATTATCAAACTCAAAATTTGTATTTTTTGTGTTTTTTCTTGTTTTCTTTAATACATCTAAAGTTAAAAAACATATTGACCTAATTTTTTTTTTTAGAATGTGTAATTCTATTGTATCTACCTATATTGATATGGCATTTTGTATTTTCGTAAAATTTAATATGCAAAACATTAAAAATTGATCGAAGAAAATCGCAAAAAATCGTAACACCGCATTTTCAACTCGATCACAAGCCACAAAAAAATTTCAAAAAAATTACGAGTGGCAGCAATCGATGGGCACAAGCTTTCTCTACAAAACTGTGTCTTACACTTTTCGTTTACGTAAACTTCGTCGCATTGATTGTTGCACTGTTTGTGAGATAGTATTCACCGCCGACGCCTCTGCAGGCTGTGCGCTTACGGCGCAGAACGGGCTCTTATCCAGCGATAACCAAGAGAATCTCGACCGCTTTGACCTTGCTGAGCGAAGAACAATCGCTGTCAAATACGAGCATATAGAAAGGTGCCACTGTCAGACCCCCATCGTTTATAGTTGATTATTGCTACACACAACTTAAATAATCTTAGTCAATAAAGATTCAAATATATTGTTATTTTATAAATGTTTATGACAATTACTATTATGTTTCTATTTCTACTCTGTGTATTGCAAATATAGGTAGACACCCTATCTTCCTTCACATATTATTTATTTGATTTATTTTACGTCTTTCCATTCAGTTATAAAAAAAACTGATTTACAAATTACAAAGGAGGATAACTAAATAAAACTAATCACATAGATGCAGGCAAAACAATGATCAGTGTAGTTTAACAAAGTTTGGAATAGTAATATTTTATTTATTATGTATATGTATTTATTTATTTAACGTCTATCCTATTCAGTTAAAAACTGATTTACAAAGGAGGTCAACATTTACAAAGGAGGAGTCACACTCACAACAACTATGTATAGTAAGACAACATTATACAGAAATTGGACAAACAATATTAAAGTAAAATTAATTAAAATAAATTATATATACAAAAGAAAGAAAAAAAAAACCGAATTGAAAAGACTGATTTATTATACGATCCCACTCAAACGAATGTGAGGTTTGCCAAAAATTATAGGAACACCAAATCGAGGATATAATCAAACTTTCGTGGAGGAAACCATGCCGAACGTGATCTTCATTCTTCTGTTCAATCTTGAAAACCATTACCATTACCATACTCCAAAAATCTTGACTTTTATTATAATAAAATTATTATAATATATTAGGGCTATTCATATTATTTGATTAGATGTTTTTTATACGAACACAGTAAAAACCGGAGCCAACATTTTGTACAGACATATTGTACTTCCTTGTGTACATATTTGTCTGAACTAAAATAAGTAATTAAGAATAGATCGTTTGTAGATGGTTTTTGCATCCCTCTGTGAACGGTTATTTAAGCGGTTATTTATTGTATTATTTACGTTCTTCACGGTGTATATTTTTAATGAAAAGTGGAATGCACTTTCAACTCCACAATGATTTAACGTTAAGATGGGAGGTTCATAAGTATAGTGTGCAAGTGTATACAATAGTTTAAATAGTGAGATTACTAATAAACAAATTTGGTCACACTACCTAAGTGAATCTCTATGCAGAGGATTGAACCTAAATATTGTCTTCATTTTATTCGTCTTCGCCTTGATTGTAGATGTTGTAGTACTATTTGTTGAAACGACAGAACAGATGCTCGACGAAGAATATTGTGTGTTAAGTTAGGGTTAATTATATTTTGATGCGATTTCACAGTCTTCTTCTCAGTTTCTATTTATTGCATTTTGTGGTAAAGATCTGTTACTGAAAGACAACAAATGAAGACGGGCATGCATTGCACCCTGAGCAGGTTTCCAACGAAAAATTGTTATTATAGGGCCTACTCCTGAAAAACTTGACGCACATGGTCGATGGCAATTAGCCGGTATTGGAGTGAAATGTACGACTTCCTTGAAATTGGCATGCATTTATTTTAATAATATTGCCGGCAAGCCAGAGCTAATGCAGGGTCAACGCCATTCTCGACTAGAGATTCTCTATATCTACATAGCAAACATTATGTAAGAAATAATAATTATGCAATTTTTAACGTAGTCTTTACGAAAGTTAAAAGCAAAATCAGTGGCTTGATCATAGTTTGTTGTTTCTCTGGTCTTGATTGCTCCCTGCACTGAATTATTTTTTCTCTAATGTTATTCTGAATTCAGGTAACAATTATTTGTTTCTGGTATCTGGAATTTACCGCGAAGAGATCTACACTGTCAGTGACTCTTTACCGAATACTATCATCACAGCGATTTTCCGTATTGACGTGGGAGAATTTGATTTATTATTTTATTAATATGATTTTATTTATTTTATGTATGTCCTGAACTTCACCACAGAGAAAACAGTGAAGGCCCTATACTCCAGTTAAATTGTGCTCTTTTCGCACGTGTTGTGCGATTTGGCGGGGCTGGAATATCGTCTCAGCTTTTCTCTAGGTTGCAATTCTTGTTCCTATATACACAAAACCGTGGAATTTATACGGGAAGTCGCACTTTATATTTTTTATGCATCAAGTTTTTGTGAGTGGTTTCATCATTTCGTTCTTGGCATGCCGATAAAATAGTTTCAAAGTCTTCAGTTCGTTAGGTAATAAAGGTCAATTTTCCCTGTTATCGGTACAAAACACACAGCTTATTTTACTCATCGGTTTAGGGGTAGTTTATTGGTTAATGGGACATAATCATTATCATCTAAAATGAAAACATTCACTGGAGAATTCCTACAAACAAAACATTGTGCCTTGTAATGGATTAATAATATATTATTACTAACCCATTGTAAATGAAGACGGGCATGTCTTGAGACATGTATATTCACATTATTTATGTATATTAGGGTGACAAATGTATATAATAAAGTAATAGAAAACCACAGTTAAACTTATTTTTTGTGCAGTCAGTGCTGAGAATTTTAAATAGCATCTACTGTAGAGTTTACATCCTATAATGCACTAAAATATCCTCAAAAGGTACACTAATTAGGTACACTTGCACATGCCATTCAATAAACAAACGAGAACGGAGATACTGCGAACCAAAGGTACCAAAGGCTAGATAGAAAACAAGTGACGATGATAAATTAATCCACTATGACAATGTAAGACGATTAAAAAAATACCCTATGCGGGATTCGAACCCACATCCTCAAGAGCCATGCTTCGGACCAGCGCCATAATCGTATAGGTTGTAAATTATCAGTAGCTCCATTATTGCCACCGTGAAAGATAGCTACACAATTCTAGAATAGCGTTATCATTCAATCATGATGAAAACGAAAATAATGAACAAAGAGGTAATCAAAGGGTTTCTTCCAACATTTGTGTGCACGTGCAACATCCGATAATCTAAAAGGCTGAAATCAATTTCTAATCTAGGCCTACTTGCTAAGAGTTCACATTTATTTGTGAACATTCATAATCCTTGTAGCTTTTCATAAAAAAATATTGAAATATTTTAGTTGCTATCACCCTCTAAACACGCATTGAGTACAATTGCATGTGTGGCCGCGATTGTTCTTAGCTCTGTGAGGTCAAAGCGGTCGAGATTCGCTTGGTTATCGCTGGATAAGAGCCCGTTCTGCGCCGTAAGCGCACAGCCTGCAGAGGCGTCGGCGGTGAATACTGTCTCACAAACAATGCAACAATCAATGCGACGAAGTTTACGTAAACGAAAAGTGTAAGACATAGTTTTGTAGAGAAAGCTTGTGCCCATCGATTGCTGCCACTCGTATTTTTTTTGAAATTTTTTTGTGGCTTGTGATCGAATTGAAAATGCGGTGTTACGATTTTTTGCGATTTTCTTCGATGAATTTTTAATGTTTTGCATATTAAATTTTACGAAAATACAAAATTCCATACCAATATAGGTAGATACAATAGAATAACAAATTCTAAAAAAAATTAGGTCAATATGTTTGTAACTTTAGATGTGTTAGAGAAAACAAGAAAAAAACAAAAAATAAAAAATTTGAGTTTGATAATTTTTTTAAGGGTGTTCCGACAAGTTTTTTTGAAATCCATTTCTAAGGGAGTATCCTGAGACTGTCTGGATCATGTTCTGAAATTTGCAGCTGGTTACCTCTCCGATGCTGTAAAAGGATGAAAATCTGTCTGCTCTCTTCAGTTATAAGCTTTTAGATTTTTTAAGATTAAGTTGTTGGGTAACAATAGTTTAGAAAAATAAAATAATGAATAACTTTTAAAAATTAAAATTACTTCTACTCGTATACTACATTATAATTTTCAAGAAGTCCGCATGTTAAAAAAAGCAGCACGAGTTGGTAAATAAATTTCCTTTTTCAGCGATATTTATTATCTTTTATCAAAGCAAAATTATCCAGATAATTTTTATTTTTATCTTTTGTCTTTTATCTGGATAATGATTTTGTAGTTTATTTTTTTGCAATGTTACGTTATAAGCTGGAAAAAGAAACCCAAATGTAAGATACATCAACCAAAATAGCTCAAAGTTCTAAATAAATATCGTATTTGCAATAAAGCCTTGTTACCTTATGCGCTCTTCATCATCGAAAATCTCAGACACATCGCTTGTCCATTGAGAAAGAAAGTCAAGCTAACTCAAGCTATCATCTGTAGTACAGGACTGAGATTACTGTGCATACAGACAATAGCAAAGACAGCATGACTTACATATTTAAGTTCCACCACGACACCCATAGTACATGTAAAGCCAGCATGTGACCTTTGACCTAGCCGGGCCCCTTTAGGTTTTCTGCTCTTCTGTCTGTTACCCAGACGACTCGATGCAATGTTACGTTATATGCTAGAAAAGAAAACCAAATGTTTGATACACCAACCGAGGAAGCTCAAAGTTCTTAAATAAATATCATATTTGCAATAAAGCCTTGTTTTCTTAAGTGCTAATCATCATCGGACCTCTCACACAAATCGCTTGTCCATTGAGAAACAAAGTCAAGCCAACTCGAGGTATTCTCCATAGTACAGAACTAAGATTGCTGTACTTTACAGACAGTAACAAGAGCCAGCCTGACTCGACATCAGAGAACCACAACCAGTCACGAAAACCTAGTCGGATACTTTATATAAATTACGTTTTTAATTAAATTAAATGTAAACAAATTAATATCTCTGGTCTCACAAAGTCGGAGGAACAAAATTCTCAAGAATTCAAATAACGTCTCATTAATATCCATTTATTACCACATACACAAGTCCTCGATGCCTTCTCTTGTTCTGAGTATGTCCTTGCAGCTTCCCCCAGTAGTTGTAGATACACGTTGAGAACACTGTACAACTGTCCGGGTCACAAGTTTTGTATGAAATGTAAAACCACATAGCGAGGCTTATGCTTCGGGGCACTTGCACAGCAGATACAGCAGCAAAGTAGTATTTACCACCACATGGTAGTTATTTGTAAATATTCAAGAATTTTTAAGGATATCTCATAACGTTCATGCTTTTAATAAAATAAAATATATAAATATAAAAATATACATGTACTTATTATATACATAATACATCCAATATAAAAATAAACAATTCGAAACATAATATAAACACGGCAAGAACAATAATATAATATATATATATATATATATATATATATATATATATATATTACCCAAGATCCTTGTTTTTATCATATATATATATATATATATATATATATATATATATATATATAATTATAATTTTATTAAATGTATTGAGTAACAGAAACAGGAACATATAAATAAATAAATAAATAAATAAATAAATAAATAGTAAACGTCCATAAACAATTAATAGATCACATACCATTTCTTTGAGTTTTACAATCATAAAAGAAGCCTAGATTTAACTAGTATGATATTACGGTTAAGTTTTTCATAGTGCGGCCACTTGTTACGTAAGTTTGTACCTTAACTCGTTCATCATATTCTTCACATATCTGTGTCAAGAAAGAAAGAAAGAAATAAATTGTACATAGAGTCTACCCACTTAGTTATATAACTGATTTTCAGTGGGGTACAGTAAATCAAAGCGACCAAGCCAACCCTTTAGTCCCCGAGCGCAATCGACAATAATTGTGAGCGATAATTAACCAAAGATCGATATTTTTAATCGGAAATATAGCAATTAGTGTATTAGTTATTATTCAAAGGCTGCAAACCTTTGGAATTCATTTAGTGTATATAAAATATATTTGTATGATATTTCGTTTATATTTATGTAGTCCTACAATCTGTAAAGAATATTTTATAGTAAATAAAATGTTACTAAAAATATTTGTTTTTGTTGACTTTTTTATTCAGTTGCAAACAAAGATGATAAATGGCCATAGGCCTTCACGGATAGAATTTGCGTCCTCTCAGTGGTTCTTCTAATGCAACGGCAAATTTTACGAATTGTTAGAAGTTGAGTTGTTGCCTGAATGAAATAAATGAAAATAAATATCAATTTTCATAGCGATATGCCTCTATAGAAGGAATAAAAATTCGAAAATTGCCATCATAATAATTGACTCTCTTCCCCAGCGTCACCTCTGTCGAATCCATGTGTGTGTTGGCACCTGACGTCAAGTAGAGCCGGATGTGGTTAGTTTGAGCCCAAGGACAGGATTATGACACTGCCAAATTGAACTCGAACCAACTAAACCAAGCCCCACCCTTTGCAATGTCTGAAAGAAGACACATTTTATTGAAACTATACCAAGTAAGATGGTTGAAAATTAAACTTGCATATAGTGTCTAAGGGAAGGAGTCGTGACCCTGCTGTAAAGTTTCATGGATCGAACCCTGGTCTTTATGCTAATGAAACACTGCTTTATCAAGTAAGATATCGGCCTATATCTAGTAGTAGACTGCTTTAGTGCAAATCATTTTGTGCCGATAACAATAATTATTGTCTAAATGATAACCATGTTTACATCAATCAATATCTCATCACTCATGAGTTGGGATTTGTGTAGAAAGATGATCTTGTAGTACTTAGACAAGAATGAAGTGATTGCACTTTTTGAAAAGAAGTGTCCCGACTAAGAATCGAACATCAAGGCAAAACTGTGAAAGTAGGGTTCGATCCCTAAATAAAAGTTCATTTTAAATCGCGACTAAAAACTGTCTTCGAAGTGTCTTCCTTATATTAATATGTACATCAAAATTAAAACACTCGTGATAAGCAGGCAATTTGTAGGAATGACTAGGATTTAATGCAACCTTATACATTGTAGGCGGCAGCCAGCCAAAAGAGAACTTTCGCTTCACCGGTTTAGGACAATTAGTAAGGCCTGTCGACAAATTGGGCTCAGTCAGGATTGCTGGTTTCTGAGGTCAAGACGGTGACTTCCCAAATGAGGCTTGAGTCAATCCTACCATCGATGCTGAGAACAAATTAAACATAACTCTTGTGCTTGTGTGAAAGACAAGGCAAATCTCTGCATTCCTCCCAAGACCACGGGTCATACGAAATAATCAACTGTTTTGCTTCTTAAGAAATAATACAACATATTATAATATAGCAATGTGTTATTAATGAAAATAAAACTTTAGGAAGATCGGATATATATGAACAGTAAGTACTGTCTGACTTTATGTTACATCACTGTACCTGACAATAACGTCTACAAAGAATAATTCAAGTTAATTTTAAATATATTTAATTTAGAATTTAAAGTTTATGTTGATGGTTAATTCACTGAAAGCAATCCCATCCGTCAGTAACTGAAACAGAAAACAGAACTTTATTAGTTACAAGCTAAGAACGTTCTTGCCACTGTCAATAATTATGCCTAATAGCATATCAGTTATCATGTCTTATGAAGATACTAAAAATTCCCAACAACATCGATCATTTGAAATTTTTATAAACACTGTGGGAACACAAATATGGTATATTCAAATTATTATCAGTTTTCCAAAGTATTGAGTAACAGAAAGGATAAACATTTATATAAATAATAACAACGTACCACTTTTATTAAAAAAACATCATAAACAACAACGTACCACTTCTTTCAGTTAAACAATCATATATAAAGCAATGATTTATTTCTGCTAAAAGCAGTTTGATATAACAAAACAATCAGATGTGTAGTAATTAAAATTTGATGTCAATACCTCGTTGCTAGGATGGCTCCAAATTAACCGTTTACAAATTACTTATAGTGGTTGTGTAGTAGTCAGTAATAGATGTCTTAATTATCGACAGTGTGCATATAATTGGCCTTCCCTTCTTTAACGAAAATATGATCAATGCATGTGCTGACTAGGGGGGTTACTCGGGTCGGGCTATAGATTTTTGGTTCAAAGCCATTAAAAGCAATTTTAAGTTATCATGCCCATGTTTGTCTCGTGGAAATAAGTTTAGGATGTTAATATTTATATCACCTGCTAGTAAAGATGTGCTATTGTACCTACTAGCCTTGTTATTATAAAGAAACTTTCAAGCTGCTCTAAAAAGGTGCTTGATGACTGGGATGGCGACCAATATACTGCATAAACCTTGTAATTATTTTATGATGCTAAAAAGAGATCTAGGCTACATTGCCGAGGTTATGGTTGTGACTAAAGTCATCTTAAAGTTAGGGAGGGTATTTTTATTTGTATACACGATTAGGCCATCGGCATCATAGTGAATGTGCCGTTTAGTATTGAACTTTGAATTTGACTGTTATCCATAGAGTTTTATCGTGATGATGATAACTCTGGTATGATCAGTACAAAGAGTCAATCCACCATTTATCAATGGATATGTTTAATGACACCCTATAACATAATATGACAAACATTAACATAAGATAGACATCCTCTAAACCAATTTCCGAATATAATAATTATAACAATATTAACGTGTCTGATTGCTAGCGAGAACATACAATATTAATGATTGTGCATAAATTAAGCCATTGCCTGGTAGATATTACAACCTGTTGCATATTCTATTACCTTGTTATGGTTCTAAAACTCTCATAGCTATTTTTATGTGTATATCTATGATATTGGTAAAATGACATCCAAATTTATTCAATTAATTTCATAACCTTATTAATATTCGTCGAATCAAACATGTTTATATCACTGATGCATCCCTATATCATCAATAATCATAATGATTCATTGTTATTACGAATATGAACTCGTAATTAGTAATAAATTAATGATTGGCTAATCAAGCTAATTAAGCCATTTATAGTCTGATCTTCAATTAGTAATGTACTTCAATATATAAAGACAGGTAAAATAAGATGAATGTTTTTTATTTCAAATGATTTCATTTAGTATTCAGGGAGTAATTAATGTTTGAAGTTCACTATATTTGTCAACATTGTGAATTTTGAACTTACCATCTGAATCATTCGCATGAACGCATTCAATATTTTTGCAGCCCGAGTTGCGATTTGTTCTCGAAGCCCAGAGATACTTAGAATTCCACCATTGATTGGTTTCGGGGAAATAGAATAGCATCACTCTAAGAGAAGTCGAGCTTCTAGGCCAAGGGAGGCTGAGGGGCGAGATTTTTGCCTTGAAACTAGTTTGGTCATACGATAGCCGTGACGTATAATCACGTGACCTAGTAGGTGGGGTAAAGTGCATAAAGGGAACCCAGTGTTGGGGAAGGAACTTTTAAAAACAACGCGTTCTCGTGAACGCGTTCTTTTTTTGTGAACTTTTCAGTGAACTTACTCTATTTTAAATGAATGAACTTGAACTTTTAAAAGTTCATTCCGAGAACGAACTTTTCAGTTTTAGAAAGTTCATTTGTAAGTTCTTTCCGTGCGCCGAGCAGCCATCGACTCGCCGCCGTCGACGCTTAAAAACAATAACATATCGTTGTTTATCGTATTTTTTTTGTTTATTTCGATTAAGGACGCGTCAACCGGTAGGTCATAATATACCACTCTAACCTAGGGTGGGGGGGGGGCGGGGGGGCATGCTGGTCAGAACCAGCCACGAGAAAGGGGAGGAAGGGGGGTTTCTCACGTCGCGGTCGTCATCGTCTTTGTCATAGTTCGTTGTGTCATAGTCATCGTCGTCGGGGAGGTCGTCTAGGGAAGGGGGCAAGGTCCCCTGACGACGATTGCCAGAGCTCGCCTCTATTTATCGTTTATCGTATAGACCTACGTTGACGCACGTTCAGCTGATTTTGACAACATCACGCACGATTCACGAGTTAAAACGATGTACGCCAACTAATTTGGAAAAAAAATCTTGGAAGCCTAAAATGCTAAGTATCTGCATTAATTTTACAAGCTGGTCGACGAGAAAGTATTACAAATCATCAACACGATCAAAGACAGCTCAACACTTTCGTCCGACTCAAACTCGCGAGTAAATTGGTACTCGAACACCCCTAATGTTTTTTCTCGCGTTTTTCTTCAATTTACGCTAGCCTTTAATAAAATAGTGATTTTTTTACAAAAGAACTTTTAAAAGAACTAAGTTCATATTTTAGACGAACTTGAACTTTTCAAAATTTTAGGTTTAAAAAGAACTTGAACTTTTTAAAAGTTCATTATTTGAGCTGTGAACTGAACTTTTTTAAAGTTCATTTTAAAAAAGAACTGACCCAACACTGAGGGAACCCTCAGAGAAGGATAGGCAGAGAGTCAAGGTAGAAGAGGTGTCGGGTGTGTGTCGTGTGTGCGTAGAGGCGCACTGCGCGGGTGAAACTAATTAGCAGATTTCGTTTGGCTGGAGTACCGACCTGCCGATTGTTAGGATGGTGTCGTCGTAGATATTGTTTTATGGCTTCCTATGCCTCGAGGGAAGTAGTGATTTGTGCGTGAATAAGTGACAAGTTTATTTTTTTATCCTTTAAGGAAGTTTGAAGGTATTTGAATATAATTTCATTGAATCATTTCATCGAATTGTAACACGTGTGGTTGTAAAAGTGACACACTAAATGTCACCCGTTAGTATTCATTTAGCCGAGTGCTAATTAATCGCCATCCTGTTGGAACAGTGTAAAAGTGACACACTAAAATGTCACCCGTTATTATTCATTTCACTGAGTGTCAATCGTCATCCTTCGGAACTGTTTAAAAGTGACACAATAAATGTCATCCAACCACGTATCTTGATGTTTATCTTGACAACCATTATAATTATATTGATGGTGTTTAAATAACTAATAATAACCGCACAGTTTTCTAAAAAAAAAAACATTCCAAAAATTATGCACGGATCGGAAATCTTCGGAAGTGTTCGTGCGTTCACCAGTGAAACCGAACTGTGTCGAGTAGCCAACTGCGCGCGCATCAGGTTCCCTCTCTGGGATGATCAGCTGTGAGCCGTCGAGCGAGTGTCAAACTGATATTCCGCCCACCGGAGAAAGGGAACTAGGAGAATCGAACATGCGACCCAACTCTGAGCAGTAAAACGATGAGTACTTAATTTCACTATTTTTTAATTAAAGTCATTCTTAAAATTCAATATCAATTTAAATTTTTTATTATTTTTTTATAAATTTTTGGAGGGTAAAAATAAATGTAATTAGGTAGGTGGATTAGCCAAGGGGCAATTAGAACATTGTGTAGACTTGGATCCATAGGTAGGCAGGCTGTTTTAACCATAAATGTAATTGTTCTATGCTAATTATATTTCAAATGGAAACTCATTTTGCTAATCTTATGATTTAATAGATAGATCCATTTTGATCCTACTCTTAATTTAAGTTTGTTTTTCAGGGTTTTTTTTCAATTCATTTACCAAATTAATTAATTGATTATGATTCATGATTAATTAATTAATATTAATTTTTTATTAATTGGAGTTTATTCTTCTGCGGAATTTGAGCTAGCATCTTTGTATTTTGTTTTGTTCCGTTACCACTACCGGGCACAGAAACACTTGTTTCTAGGTGGTAAATGTGACAACCCATACATGCGCGAGTTGAGCCATTTAGCTAGAATCTCAAAGAATGATATTCAGCACTTAGTTTGATTATACTTGTTAAACAATGACAACGAAAAGTATCAAATATATTGAGTAGACTTTCATTACTTTCTTTGTGAATTATGAGTAAGAGTGATATTACGTCTTACGTTAATTACCATTGTCCGCTTGAAATTGTAATGCACAGAAGTATAGAGAAAATGTTACGGTTTTGACTTAAAAGATCACCAACACATTTGGCTTATCCAAAAACAAATCAAATAATAAATATTCTTGAATCTTGATGCAACGAGGCTTATGTAGAAGGGGGCAGCTGCAGAATCCGGTTACGAGTAATTGACTATAACTCTTGAACTTAAGAGAATTTACAAGTCAAACACACTGCTAATCTTCTCGGGGCCAAGAGCAATACAACATTTGTAAATTTATTGACACTTTCAACACTGAGAAGTGGAGTTATCCTTGTAACAGTTAGGCCAATGCAGAAGGGTGCACCATCAGCACAATATTTTTAAGTGGCTTAGCATAACTCCTGCATGTGGAAATTAAATTAATTAATATAAATACTCCACTTCATATTTTGAATGACCTTCTCAGTCACAGAACTGATTATCAGTGGTGGACTGGTGTTTAAAGCAGAATGCCAATCCTGTTGGCACAGACAACATTCACAATAATAGTCAGCAAGACTCATGTATCTGAAATCGAAAACAAGCGATCACATAGTTGGACAAGATTCATGGATTCGGAACAACTGTAGCCTATACAGTTAGATAACCATGAACGGCTGCAAGGTACCATTGGCACTTACTTAACCAAAGTATTCTCATATTTCACTCTAACGTATATTAGAAGTTCAAAATATTCTGCATTGGAAACAGGAGCTGTGACCACTTAGCAGCAGCAGAACCATCTTCTCTGGAATGTAAAATCAAATTGCATACAGTCCGACTCGAAATTACACTAACCAGCGTTAAGGCAGTATTTATTGTCTCATTTATCCATGGAAATATCAATGGTGTTTCTTAAGTAAATAAAGATTCACCTTTTTTTGTGTCCTTCCTTAGCAAATGCATTTAATTGTCAGTTGTCATTCAAATATATGATAGAACGCCTCGATGAAAATATCTGGAACAAAATATACATAATTACTTATTTATACTAAATCCAACTCATGACATTTTTGAAAATATATTTTAATTTTAAATATTATGTCGTCAAACAATACATATTCTTACACATACCAGTGGTGCAGCATGAATATAATATTGTATGCACTCTTTTTACCATCAAACAAACATAAAACAATAACCTTTTTGCAAGGATTTTATTAACATTCTAAACAATAAAAACTGTGATCCAATACAAACTAGATTAGACAGGGAGTAGACAAGTGAGTAAGTGAGTGAGTGAGTGAGTGAGTGAGTGAGTGAGTGAGTGAGTGAGTGAGCGAGTGAGTGAGTGAGTGAGTGAGTGAGTGAGTGAGGACGACCACATATTAACCTGCAAATAATGAAGTTCAAATACAACTCCTTTTGCAGTTTAGACTGCTGTAGGCCTTTTTGACATATGCCCATCAAATAATTTTGGGATAGCTTATCTTCGAAACACTAGCTACATCATATATTCCTCGGTGTAGGTTACTACTAGTAAGAAATAAATGAATTTAATTGCTAAAACGGTAAACCGGAGGACAGTAACTGGTCAATGTGCTAGGACAACAAAATGGGTATTTACGGAATTTACTCCATCTTTGATCGTGAATGAATGTGAAAGTCGAGTATCGCCGCCATCTTCTTCGTCGTTTATACGTCGTCTTCGTCGTCTGATGACATTAGGTCTAGGACCGAGACTCGCTCATGCTCAATCTAAACGTATCAAATGTCGTTTAGGTTGGGCATGAGCTAGACTCGGGCCTGCCTATACGAGTCTCTGGAGGCCAATAAAATATCTATGTAGTTGAAGACAGCGGGCTTAGATGAACGTGCAATGAAGATGATTTCTGAATATTGGTTAAAATACACAGATTCCAACTAAACAATCTACAATGTGTACTCAATATAATATTAACACATAATAACTTAGTAGGCCTATTTCAGCTAAAACTTTTCATGGTGCCTTTTTTGACCCATAAATTTGCGAAAATTAATGTTTTGGGAAATTTCTTAAATCGGCTTCAAACTGCTTCTTTTTTGGTCCACTATACAAGAAAATACAGTTAATAATAGTATTACAACATCATTTATTTGGACAGTGGTTCATGGTCTACTTAGAGATTAATGTTGTTAGTGAAAATTCTTTGTATAATAACGTGCTTGTGAGTTTTATAATGTGGCTACGAATGACACAACAAAATAATGCCAAGAAGATTCCAATCCTTTGAGTTTATGCTGTCCCATGAGTGCTTTTCTTGGTGCTGTCTCTTACTGTCTAGTTTTAATATTCATTCTATGCAACTGTCTCACTCCACGTTTATGTGTTTTCCCATCTACGTATTTATTTCTTAAAGAAGGCTTATTATGTTTTTCATGAGGGCTGTGCCCATTGAGGTTTGTTTGGCTGTGAATGTTTTGATTATTGTTAGAGAGCTTCTTGAGAAGAAGTGAAGGTTTTTGTGTTTGGGATGGAGATGTTTGCTGGGACGAGTCGCTCTACTTGAAGATGCC
>JAMZAV010012040.1:0-19329 GCA_024449915.1 Sweltsa coloradensis
GCTTGGGTACACCATAAATAATTTCACTGTGATGACAATGCAGTATTTAAAGTTGTTTGTTACCTTATCCACGACGCGTTTCGTCCTTCTGGGACTATCGGGCGGATGGTGGCTACTAAAAATCAGCTAACTACATGCAAACAAAACTCACAACACATAACCAAACCTGTGGTAGGGGAGGGCCATGCAAGAAGTAAATTCTGCATGCATGTTTCATCATCAGCAAGGTTACTTCACCACATTCATACTGGGGGCACACAGTCAGCACAGACAGTAAGGGGGCTTCCTCCCAACTCTGGTGCTCGGGAGACATGCAGTTGTCATCAGCAGGTGAAAAGTTTTGTCGCCCCGCGGTCGCCCCCAGCCCTTCAGGCTGGGTTTTATGTTCTTTATGTTCTCTATGCTTTCTCAACCTGTCAACCCTTCTCCAATCATACTGTAGTAGTGATTTGATTTGATCTTTATTCACCTTGACAGGTACATTATAGTACATGTATAACTCGTGTGTACTACTCAAATAAGAATGCAGAATAATATAACAATAATACCTTGAAAGAATTTTGTTGTAGAAATTAATAAATAAAGTAGGTCTGTGATGTAATAGGCCTAGAGGCAGGAAGCACAGCTACAACTAGTTGACCTTTGTAATTTAGCTACTTTTGTGTTTGAAAGAAATGCCAAAAGGCTGGATCATGTGAATTTTGAAGTAGTTTGCTGCTTGTGTAGCTACTTTAAAATAGTAGTTGCACTACTTTATGAACTTTGCTACTTTGCTATTTACAATATTTTCAAAATTAGTGCGCTCCGCTACCGTCCTCGGCCTCGCTACTGAAAAAGTAACTTGTTACAAAGTAGCACGCTACTAATATTGCGCCGCTTATCAACACTGCCTGCAGGGTATTAGGTCCAATATTATTACAAATAAACATGTTAGGCCTACAGTAATTAAACATTTAACAAAAGGCTTGCTTTATAGACAAATGAATCTATTTAAATAATATTGCTAAGTACGTAATAATGAAAATTGGAACCAGGTGTTTGATTTTTTTTTATCAACTATAATAGGTAGGCCTATATCCTAACTATCCCACAAATTCAAGTACCGGCAACCTTACTTTATGCCCAAATCAAGATGTTATGGTACGCTATGTCTAAAGAAATAAAACGCAATTTGAATTTGACTTGGCGAGGACTCTGGTAACGTATTCATTGTCTACCGGTACTATAAGGTAGGCATATAATCAATAAGTTTTTGTGTATTATTTCTCTATACAACTGAATAATCTACTCGATACAGGTTGCATGTTTTAGCTAAGGTAATTTTTGTAATATGCCTAGGCCTATATATGAAAGTGTAGCCAAGGACAAAAAAAATTGGTGGATAGTTTGCCATGTCCACAACTCTTTTCATGTTTATAGGCACATTATGTTGCACCATAGGCCGTGCTTTAATAATATTAAAGGGAAACCCCCTATCATAATATTATAGGCCTAGGTTGGGATTACCTAGGGACCTAGGCCTACTTGACAAGTAGGTTTATACCCATACCCCTACTGTATCTTTGTTATTTATTTTATCTAAAATTGACAAAAAAGTAGGGGCCTATGTAGGCCCTAGTATGTAGATCTCTTGTCACTTGGTGAATAAACAAATAATCTCTCTACTGTTAGGATTAGGACCCTAAACAAAAAAAAACTCATAACATAATAAATGTGGGTTTGAAAAGAAAAGTAGCCTACTTAAACTCGCATTTTAATGCCTCCTATAGGTGGTAGCCTAGCCCATAGTGGGGTAGGGCCTAGAGAAATATCTTCCCTGCCTAGACAAAATATTTCTCAAATTAGACAAATTTTTACAGGACTTATCATCGTATGATGCATTGGCTATTCGTAAACAATACACAACACTAGGTAGGCTATGTGGAAGTCATAGACTGGAGTGAGGCATCCGCATAGATAGCCTAAATGTAGGCCTACTTTAGGCATAGTTTTTATCAATTTCTTCCGACTATCTAGGCTATCATATTCAGCAACAATGATAGGGCCCAGAGTAGGGCGAAGGGAAAATGAAGAGTTTAGTATCACCATGGTACGTAGGGCCCACCTACTAGTCTAGGGACAAATTCGTAGCACTCAGTACGCGCACGCCTATAGCTACACCCAAAAACAACAATCATAATTGGGTAAACCTAGATAATTCAGCCACAATTCTCTTCTGTAGCACCAGTTTAAAGGCATGAACAATTCTATTTCCATAGGCCAATCGTTTTTTTTAACTTTACCTGTAAAAGCGAAAAAACGCGTAATGTCTTCGTCAGTCATGATTTTAGGTTTGTTCTTGTTCACTTTTGCCTTAAAGGGCGACTTTTTGTATTTGCTAGAGTATGCCCGTTTAAAAATATATATAGGGAAAAATATAAGAATCTGCAAAAAAATTCCCCAAATTGGGCGAACTATTATTCAAGACAATAAATAAATTGCAAGAACGGGCACCGCCCCCCAGATCTTTAAATTTAATTGAACAAATTTCGAACAAAACGCGGCTTTCCCAAAATTGGGGGGCCCGGGAATCCTACGTCACTCCAAGTGCGGGGTGTGATTGGTTAATTTTCAAACAAGTGGGTCCAGAAAAATACTCGCTTCCCGGTTGAGGGGAAATTTTTTAAATTTTCTGAATTGTAGTAAATAATAATATATAGAATTTTTTACCCTACATAGTAGGCGGATTAGCCTAACAATTGGGGTTTTTGGGGTAGAGGGCGAATTTTGGCTGTATACTCGAACAACTTTAAAAAATTCCTCGAGGACCCTAAAAAAAATCCTCCGGTTAAGGGGGTGGGGGGGTAAAAAAAATGGCTTTTTTTCAAATATAAAAAAAATAAAAAATCAAACTAAATTTGATCCAAAATTTACAAAATTATTACAATTGTAGATAAAAGTCCAATTTTTAATAAAAAAAATATAATCACCATATATGTATAAAAAAAACAATTTTGCACCCTTTTGTTTTTTTTTTCAAAAATTTCCCCACTGTGCGGGGAGGATTAGCCTACCATTTACGGGTTAAGTGATGGGCTGTGATTTTGTCTAAAACACTCGAAGAATGATCAAAAAAAATTTGGGCCCGGGACCCCTCAAAAATTCTTGTTAAAAGGAGAAAGAGGGGGTGTCTAAAAGGGGTTGATAAAACTAAAAAAAAGAAATCCGTTAAATTTATTTTTACAACGCCATATTAATGTTATTGTAGTTTAAAAGGTTAAACTTTAATTTAAAAAATTAAAATTTCACCATATATGAAAATTGATCAGATTATGCCCCCTTTTCCCCCCCCATTTTCAAAAAATTTCCTCAATATTAAAAAGTGTATCGTGCACACTCTTTTGTCAAAATTCTCCTAATTTTACAAATTAGGACAAAAACAAAATTTTGTGATGCTTTGGGTACATTTTTACTCAATGGACTTTGTCTCATTTTAAAAAAATTCACTCATTTTAACGAAAGTGTATCGTGTGACCATCTTTTTGTTAAAAAATTATCCCAATAGTAAAAAAAGGAAAAAAAAATTTTTTTAACCCCTTAGGTACGTTTCACTCAAGGACTTTGACCCTTTTAAAAAGTTCACTCAATTTTAACCCCCCCAAAAGTGTGTCGTGTACCATCGTTTTGTTCAAAATTATGCCTTTTAAGAAAATTAAAAAAAAAAAGTTTTTAAACCTTAGTACATTTTCATCAGGAACTTTGACCCCCTTTTCAAAAGTTTACTCAAAATTTTCGAAAGTTATCATGTGATGCTCGTTTTGTCTCAAATTATCCTAAAAATAAATTAGGGCGAAAATAAGATTTTGTTCACTTGTCAACTACTTTTTTTGAAAAAGGGGGAAAATCCTTTAGTGAAACTGTACCCTAAAGGTGGTAAAAAAATTTTTTTTTATGATTTTTTTTATAAAAGGATAATTTTTAACAAAACGAGTGTCACCGATACCTTTCGTTAAAAAATTTAGTGAAATTGTTAAAAAGGGGTCAAAACCATTGAGTGAAACGTACCCAAGTGTAAAAAACCTTTTTTTTTTTCCTTTTTCCCTTATTTGGCATAATTTTTTAACAAAACGAGTGTTTCCCCACGTACACTTTCGTTAAAATTGGTGATTTGTTAAAAAAGACAAAAATCCATTAGTAAAATGTACCCAAAACATACAAAATCTTTTTTCGTCCTAAATTTGTAATATTTGGAGAATTTGTGACAAAAAAGTGGGCGCACGATACACTTTCGTAATATTTAGGAAAATTTATGAAATGGGAAAAGGGCGCTAATCTGACCAGATTTTCAATATGGTGAAATTTAATTTTTTAAAATTAAAGTTTAGACCTTAATCTACAAAACACATTAATTGGGGTTGTAAATAATATTTGAATACGGATTTTTTATTTTAGTTTTATCAAAACCCCTTTTAGTACACCCCCCCCCCTTTCCTATAAAAAGCACTTTTTGAGGGGTCCTCGGGCCAATTTTTTTGAATCATTCTTCTGAGGTTTTAGACAAAATTTACGCCCCATCACTTAACCCGTAACTGGTGGCTAATCCTCCCACAGAGTGGGTAAATTTGTGAAAAAAAGAAAAAGGGTGAAAAATTTGGGTTTATATATACATATATGGTGATATTATTTTTTTTTTAAAATTTGGCTTTTTCTACAATATGTAATAATTTGTATCTTAGATAAAAATTTAGTTTGTTTTTTAAATTTTTTTAATTTAAAAAAGCCTTTTTTAACCCCTTCCACCCCTTAAAACCGGAGGGATTTTTCAGGGCTCCTGGGGCAATTTTTTATAATGTTGTTCTGAGTAAAAAATCCAAAATTCCCCCTTACCACAAAACCCCTAATTTTTTTGTTTTTTCCCTTTAATCCGCTTGACTAACATGGTACGGTACAACAAAAGGGAATTTAAATGCTAAAAAAAAATATTTTACCTTTGCTTTATTTGAGGCTTAAAAAGGGAACAGGGAAGGATATTTTTGACGAAATTTTGGGGGGATAATATTTTTTTTAAGGGCCTTTTTAAGCAAAAGTTTGCTATTCAAAAAAAGGATTGCTTTCAAAAAGTTCATTTGTTAGCTTGTAGCCCATTTTTGAAAAGTTCAATTTCCGAACTAAGCGTTTCGTTTAAGTTTTTTTATAATTTCAAATAAAAAATACTTTTTCCTATCAAGTTAAACACGACTTTGCAAAGGGGAAGACAATTTTTTTTTGATGAGCGAAGCAAAGACTTCAAATTTCACAACCCCCCAAAAAAATTGTCTCGGGGTTTTTTTTGTTTGTTTTTCGTTTTTTTGTTACGCTCTCCCCGTCCAAACGGCATTGCGATTTTGAAAAAAATTAGAGGGGCCCTTTTTCAATCTCTAAAACTTAACTTCCCATTTTTTTTGGGTACAATCAAAGAAATTTTCTCTGAATTTTGTATTTTTTTGCGATTTTTTTTACGATTTTTAATGCGATATTTTCTGATATTTTGTCTCGCGCCGGGCTAACGACTCTCCGATTTTGATGAAACTTTAGGGGAAACGTTGAAATTTTTAAAAAATTTATTTTATGATTAAAGGGACTTTTAAAGATATTTTTGCATAGAATCGTACTTTTAAAATTTAAAAAAAATATTATATATGGATTGTTGTATTTTTTCGGGGCCCTCATGGGATAAAAAAAAAGGGATTTTTGGGTAAAACCGGTCAAAAATAAGATGAACCAGGGCAGAACCGGGGGCGTCCACCGATTTTTTCGTCGTACTACGTCAGGCTTTTTAAAGGGTTGACTGTGACTCACGGAGGTTGGAGTCACGAAAAACCTTAAAAAATGTCTGACGTAGTACAGACGAAACGTCGGGGGACGTCCGGGTTTTCCCCCCGGGTTAAATATATAAAAAAAAGTATTTGGGAAAAACCGCGTCGAAAATAAGAAAACCAGGGCAAAAAGGGGGCGTCCACCGACGTTTCGTCTGTACTACGTCGGCTTTTTAAAGGTTGCTGTGACTCTACGGAGGTTGGGTCACAGTCAACCTTTAAAATGTCTGACTTACAAAAACGTCGGTGGACGTCCGGGTTTGCCCGGGTTTATATATATTAAAAACAAGGATTTTGGGGAAAAACCGCGTCGAAATAAATGACCAGGCGAACCTGGGCGTCCCCCGACGTTTGTCTGTACACGTAACTTTTTAAAAGGTTTTTTGGGACTTATCTACGGAGGTTGGAGTCCAGTGGTTGGCAAGCCGCGCGCCCCCCCTTTAATTACCTCGCTGAAGGTGCGGGGCGCGAGGTCATATCGTAAAAGGGGGGGGGCGGCGAGTCATATCAAAAAAAATATTATATATAATGGTGGCAATTGAAAAACAAATAGCACAGCTTCGTATGAAATTTTTTTATCCGGCTTTTTTGTCATGGGCCTGATTGGTTGCCCTTTTGAAATGTTTTCGTGCTTGAATTTTGGAATCTGAAATTTGCACCACCCCGAGGTTTTTGGCTAAATAGGTCTACGGCTACATTTCGAGCATGATTGCGGGTTTAAAAACAAAGGGGGCCCTTTTGGCTACATCTTTTTTGTTTATTTTATTCGGCCGTTTCTAAATTTTTCCACAGATTCACGGTAATACTGGCTTGAGCTGTTGTACAGCAAATATTTTTTGTTTTTGTAAAAATTATCACATGCGAGTAAGTTTTAGCATTTTTAGCCGGGGTGATTCTTGTCACCTGTTTTCACAGATTAGAGTGTTCTTTTATCCTCACTGCATGCGTCTGCCTGTTTGGCCTATGTACTTTTGATCGCAGTGCCCGGGGAACCTCATAAACCCTCTTTCTTCCAGAGAACTGCATTTCCCAAAAAAGGAGCTGTTTTTTCTGTCGTGGAGAAAATGGTTTTGATGTTTTCGATTGAGATTCTACTATGACGCTGTGGTCCCCTTGACATAGGGAAAAAAAAGCTTTTGACCGTGGTTTTCCTTGTCCTCAGTATCTCCTCAGATTTTTTTCATTTCACGTTTAAACGCTCTGGTTACTCGCCAAGAAACCTGTAAGGTTCTCCTTGTAAGAAGTACAGTAGTTTAGAATGTATATAGAATGGGTTTACTTGAGTACAATACATTTTAAAGTACGTAAATATGATTTAAAAATATAAAAGGGTCTGTCAACAATCTAGTCTGCACGGTTTCCATCTTGCACTGGGGTCGCCGTGCATAGTCGCTTCAACGGTTTGGCCCGATGAAGCTTCTTGGCACCAAATTCAAAGGGTTAAACACCAAAATTTCCCCCCCTTAAAAAACCAAAAAAATTCAGGAAGGAAATCATGAAATTATTGACAATAAAAGCCCTTTAGAAAACTGGGGGCGTGTCGCTCTTGTGGGACGTTCCCCCTTTTTTTGGGGTTTGCCATCAGGGTGACGCAGATCGGCTTGAAGGTGAGGTGGCGGTTACGTTCCCTCAAAAAGGGTGGGCCTCCATCCTCGCCTTTGGGGGGCTCATTCGAGATGTCCCTTGCTGGGTACGGGGTTCACCGTCGAAAGGTAATTCTCGCGAATGCCCTTTTTGGGTACGAGCGGGGTTTGGCGGTGGGGGTCCGGTACCTCTGCCACTCTTCGTGACCCATTTGGGTCCAGGTGCAGTCTCCGGGACTTTTCCTTTTCTCCGCACTGTAAAAATTCCGGGGCCCATGGATGATCGAAATTGTTCCTGGCAGCCATTTTGGTCCTCGCATAGGGTTTTTCGAAGAAAATGGTTGACCCTGGGGTACTGCCGCCGGGCGGGGTCGTCCTTCGGGCCCTTGCCTGCCCATTTTCCCGGCTTGGGATCGGGAATTTGTAATTACCCGGGGGTGAAGCTTGTCGAAACGTGCGGACCCTCCTCCCCTAAAAAATCAAGGGCGTCTCTCCGGGGGTAGCGTTAGATGTGGTACGTAACGTAACGATTTTCCCTACTCCCCCGCCAAAGTCTTGTGCTACCTTGCTTAGTAGATTCTTAACAGTTTGAACATTTCTCTCCGCTAGTCCTTTTTAAAGGGGAAGTAGGGTTGAGGTGATGTCCTAGATTTAGCCCTCAAAAAGGGTTGAAACTCCTCGACTTGAAGGCGCGGCATTATCCGAGACCTTTTCGCCGGGGATCCATAATCCGCAAATGTCTCGTACCCCTCAATGGTCAGCAAAATAAAAAGCTCCCTTGGTATTTTCCCCACCGGCCATCGATGACGTCCACCGCGACGAAAATAGGGCTGTCCCCGAGTCGGCCCCGCAAAATCTATTGAATGCGGGGCATCGGGTTTGTGGGGTGCTCCACGGTATAACATTGGACTTGGCTGGACCTTGCGAGTCTCGGCGCAAGCTTGACAAGTCGCAATCTTCCCCGATCTCCTTTTCTAACCCGGCCACCAAAATAACTTCGTGCAATAGATTTTGGTCTTTCATACCTTGGTGAACTTTATGCAGCAACTTTGGCTCCGGCCTCAAAAATCGGTATTACCACCCGGGTTTCTGTACAACAGGCAGCCTGGTTACGGATAGGTACCCCGTTGTGTACGACGGTTGGGGAAATTTTAACGGCAGCTTGCGGTATTCCGCCCTGCGAAAAATCTTCCACCCCGGACAAGAGACTCCTTCTGCGTTTCCTCGCTATGTGTTTCCACCGGCAGGACGATCTTCCGGGGGTTCCATCAGGAAACCCGACTTGCCGACTCGGGGTATTCTGGCGTCCAGTGCTGGCATGGAAGTGGGTGCACATATCTGCATTTTTCCCTGCAACTTCCTGGACGGAAAAGTAATCGTGTTTCCTAAACAGGCTAGCATTAGTAAAACCCAAACCCTCATGCGTGTGACAACACATCCCGGGAAAGGTCGCCAGGGTTTTACAGGGCCCCCCATGGGTTGTGATCGGGGATTATCTCGAAAGGTCTGCCCTAACATACGATGAAATTTTCGTAGACCCTACTAATCGTAAAATTCCTTTTCCAATTGCGATAAATTTTTTTTCGGCCGATGTAGTGGTGCGCGAACCAAAAACCACAGGGCTTCATTGCCCTCGGGGTTTTACATGACCGTAACCGCTCTCACTCCTATGGTGAGGGATCACACGAGAGTCTCAAAAGGTTGGTCAAACTGTAGTGTGCTAGACCTCTCCGAGAATCAAATTTTTTGCTTCCTGGAAAAATACCTCATGTTTCCGGTAAGCCCCAAGGCGTGTCCTTACGGGGTAAAACGTACAGTGGGGATAGTTTTGCCATGTGATTGATGTTCGTTTGTAAACCAAGAAGCCTAGAAATGACTCTAGTTCTCCTTGTTTGGCTGGAGAAGGGGCGTTCACAGGGGGTTGAATCTTCTCCCCGGTGGGGGAAGCCGTCTTTGTCAAACTGAAAACAAAATTTTAACAGACTCTATCCAAACTGACACTTTGGCCCAATTCAGGCGAAAACCCACCCCCTTTACCTCTCCAACCGGGGCCCAGTTCTCCTCCATAAATTCCCCCAGCGTGGGGCCTGAAATCAGCAGATCGCTAAAAAGACTACCCACCCCTTTCCAACCCTTTCAGCAGCGTTTCCATAAGGCGTTGAAATGTGGGTGGTGCCGACGTAGACCAACGGGGAACCCCTTTTTTCTTAGAAAGCCCGATGCGATTTAGCGCTAACACTCGGACGATTCATCGTCCCCGGATTTTCGTATGGGGCCCCGCCAAGTCAAAACCCTCGTAAGTAACAACCGTTAGCCCCGGTGGGGAAAAACTTCATTTTGTCGGAATGGATCGATAACCCCAGTTTTCAATTGTATTTACTGTGCCGAGATCCCGCACACCCGCACCGTTCCATCCCTTTTGCACAAAAAAGGCCGGGGTTCCCCATTTGCGTGTGGAATCTCCTCGGCGGCTCCATCTCGCTCAACTTTCTGCGCAATGTTGCCCTTTCCTTTAGCGCAAAGGGAGATGGTGCCTACGGAAAAAAGCACCGCCCCTAGTTCTAACCCACATGTCTCCGGGGTAGTACCTAGTCCCTCTGGAAAAACTCCTCCAGCCCATGTAACCTTTAAATGTTAACCTCTTCCACTTGTACTTTGTTAACTGGGCTTACCCGTCCGATAACCAAAGATTAGTCATGTGGGGAAGATGGTTATCCTTTTGGGAAATTTGTCTGCGCGGAGAGTATTTTTTTTAAGTCCGAATACTAGTACAAGTCTCACGCGAGAGCGCTCCTTCTCAAACTTTTGAAATGATTTCGGGAAAAATCGGTCCGTTGCCCAGTCTGCACGAAGTGTCGGGCATCCCCACCACTCTCAATGACTAGGGTCGAGGGGTGGGGCGTTGTTGCAAGTCAGTTGCAACTTCCCTTTGAAAGGCCCTCGTGACCAACCACCGCCCTGAGGGGTTTGGGGGTGCTTATTTTTTTCCTACGAATATGCTTGGTTTAGAGATTTGCTTTCCTTTTCGGATCTATCTGGGGCGGTTTTTTCAAAAACCGTACAGGGGGCTGTTTGAAATTTTCAGCCGTTAGCGCTAATTGTCGCCGAAAGAGGCAAAAGTTTTGGATTTGAAAATTTCAAAATGGGTAATACTGTATTTTTAAAAAAAACATAAAGGGGGTGAGTCAGAAACTTTTCGGGGGGAGGGGGGGAAGCGCTCCACCTCCAACCCGGGCCCTATCCCCCTGCTCGGAAAATCGGAAAAGGAATATCATAACATTATAGACCTACAAAGCAAAAAAAACAAGACCCATTAAATTTTAATAGCAAATAAATAAACAATTTAAGAAATAATTCGTCATTCTTTAATTTAGTCCATTCGAAAGCGAGACTATTTTTATGTGCAAAACTGGTCATTGCACAAGGCGTTTATAGAACTAATTCAGGTATAGGACGTACGCCGTACGGCTATAATAATATTAAAATAGCTAATTAGCATCTCATGTTTTTGAAACCCCTTTAAAAAAATAACTGAATTGTATCGGTTTTATATGTATCAATAGCACTTTTTTGTCGGCTAATTTTATCGATAAATTTTAAATTTTTTTGTTTGTGGCGTTCTTGTTGTATTTATGGAAGTTTTACTCGCTTCACCGGGCCGTACAACCCGGGACAACAAACCCTTTTTAAGTCATCAAACAAAAGGGGCGTTGGGGCCGACTTTGTGAGTGGCCTGGAGAGCAAAAACACCCCTCGGAATTGGTGGAAAACGTTTGAATTCAATTGAAAAAATTTTTAAGTAGAGTAGAGTAGAGTAGACTTTATTCACTTAAGACTAAAACATGGGACAAATATACACCTCTTTTGTGAAGGGATTTAAAAGTTCCTAAGGCTAAAACATGGTAAAAAAAGGTAATAAAATAGAATGCTTTTCATGTGAATCAAGAATATTACTATTGGTATACTAGTATTGAAATGAAGTTTTCTGAATAATTAAATTGAGTATTAAATAAAAAAAATGAAATGAGAAATTTGGGTTTTATATGATACAAACGTGTTATTTAGGATGAATAAAAATAAAAACACTACATTTGATATGATATAATGATTATAAAAGGGAAATTTGATGTTTTTAATATATACGTGTATAGTACAATCAAAAGGGGGCATTTGTAGTGGACATGGAAAAATTTAAAAATTTTTAAATATAAAATGGATAATCAAAAAAAAGTGTATTTTATGTTAATCAAGTATAGTATTATTAGTTAGTATACAGTTTTGGGAAATAAAATTTTGTTTAAATTGATTAATTAAATAATGAAATAAAAAAATGAAATGAGTTATCTATGTTTTAATCAATAGATGTTCTTTAGGATGTATAAAATAAAAAACGCTAATAGGTATATATATTATGTATTATTGTTTTATTTTTAATGGGGTTAGTTTTGAATTAAAATATCGTGTAGGGCCTTTGTACGGATCTAAAAGGGAAAGTTTGTAGTGGGAACAAGGTAAATTTATAAATTTACTAAATATAAAATAAATAAAAAAATAGAAGAGAATTTCAAGAGAATCAAGTTAATTAAGGCCTAGTACTAGTAGGATACTAGTACCGGTATTGAAATTGAAGTTTTTTGAAAGAAAAATTGGTATTGAAATGAAAAAAAAAAGAGTAAAAGGTAGCCTATCCTATGATAAATGATATATTAAAGGTTTATTATTGAAATTTTAAAAAATATTGTAGGGCCTAGCCTATAGTACGGATTATAAGGGGCAGTTTGTAGGGAGGACAAGGGGTTTCTGTTAGAAATTTATTTAGTGAGTAAAATGCCTTTTACTAGAAATGCTTTTAATTTTTCAAAAATTTATATGATTTTTTGATGTCTCTGATGTGTTTTGGCAGTTTATTTTATATGGAGAGGCAGGCGATATAGGTCCTTTTGGAATATTGCGAGGTTTTTTATGGGGGAATTGGGGTTAGAATTGCACGGTGTTTTAAGAGGATGGATGATTTTTTTAGGAAAGTATTCTAAATGTGTACGTACAAAAATAGGGGGCAATTTGTATAAGGGTATTTCCCCAGGGTAAAAATTTTTAAATTTGGGGAAAAGTTTTTAGGGAGGATCTCTGCCATGAGACCCTGTGATGATGCGTATAGCTCTTTTTTGGAGTAAAAAGACACGTTTATTTTTGTGGTGACATACCCCGAATAGAATAAAAAGTAAAAGGGTATTTTTTTGCAAGTGCCAGAGAAAAACGTGGACTACTTTAAATTCTAATTTTAGTAGTATAAAATTTCAAACTATTTCCACACAAATCCGTTTTTATGATTTATAAAATTTAAAATTTTTTCATAGAAAAGCGAAGCGCCGCGGGGGGAGGGCGCTAGCTGACCCGGCAACGCACTTTGCTCCCCCCCCCCCCCCCCCCCCACAAACCTACTTTCCTTTTCCGGGGGGTCTATATAATAAAACGTATCTAATTATATTATATTGGCAATATAGATAGGGCCTAGAACATTTTTTTTAGAGTTTACTTTTTCAACCCACTTCAAAAATAATTATTTTGAGGAGATATGAGACTGATTATTTTCCTGCTGCACAGAGAATTTTTGTTATCTTCTAATGGATACCTGAAGCGACCCCCACTCACAAAATCTACGTCCCGGGTATGGGGACGTTCCCGTATCAGAGCCTACAAGATCCAGGTGGGGAAACCTTTTCTTTGCTATCAGGAATAAGCTGATAATACGATTCAATCTACGGCAAAATGCACTAATTTAATTTTATTTATCTCTACTTATTCTTCTGTCTTTTTTTTTTGGGGACAGACAGAAAAATGCGGTCCATAGGGCGTGCGGGGGGGGGGGGGTTTAAACCTTTGTTTTTTGAGGAGTATTTTTAGGGCCGTACGACACGAGCCCGTGGCGGGCGGAAAAGGGGGGGGGGGCAAGGGGGGGGATTTTCATTTCATGCCATGGGATGGGGCAGTTTTAAGTTGAAAAATCAAGATTTCTACTCTATTTTTTGGGAAAGCAACGGGGGATGATCCCGACTGAAACAATTCATTCAAGGAAGAAACAAACCCAAAAGCAGGAAAGTTACGTTGGCTGAGATCCCGGTGAACCCTCTATCTATCCCACTATAATATAGACACCCGTATCCGGTACCACTCAGTGGACACTGATCAGCTCAGTCACGTCTAAACCAAACTCCCTTTGAATATTTGCTAGAGTTATTGGGAGTGCAAAATTGGGGTTTGGGTTCGCTTTTATGCATCGTTATGCGTTCTGTCTCTTTTGGGGGGGTGTAGGGGACTTTGATTTTTGCCAAGGGCAAGTGGAAGATTTTTCCTCTTAGAGTTTTAATAGTGTAGTGTGAAGTTAAAAAAAAATAAAGTGTAATGGGGTTTTCCCATTGGGATCACTCGGCGAGTGCAATTGTCATTGTTTTTTCAACCTCCACTTAATAAATTACAAAAATTGAACAAATGAAAAGGCAAATGGCAATCCCGTGCGCACTAGGGCGCACTAGTGCCACCCGAGTCGGCCAAAAGGAAAACGCCATAAAATGTGTTGGTTAGTGTTTCGTGTTAAAAGTGTTTTAAAAATTAATTTATATCGAATTTTAAATATGAAACTACGTACTAAACAGCCTTCAGTTTTTATTTTTTTTTTGGGGGAAAAAAAAAAAATATGTTTTCCCGTATGCTTCGTCATTACAAAAAAAAATTTTAAATTTTATTAAAAAATAGGCCCACTTCACGTTAATTTTTGATTTTTTAGATCGCAGATATTTGATTATAAAACATCTTTTACAGGTCCGGTGCAAAAAAAAAACAACAAAAAAAACGAGAATCGACTATCTCGTCTTCCACGTCCACAACATTGTTTTCAAACCCGTACGACACGAGCAACAAAAACCCACCCTCTTTTTTAATTTTATAAAAGTAACAAATACTTTTTCATTTCTTGGAAAACGTGAAAATTCACAAAAATTTGATTAAAAAGAAAAGAATTAAAAAAAAAATATATATCTTTATGTAAACAATTACCCTACGTCAGTTTTTTCCCGATTTATGAAATTGAAAATAAAAAGTATCTACTTTAGTTTCCGTTTTTCAGCCGTTAGCGCTATTGTCGGCCAAAAGGGGCAAAAGTTGTGGATTTGAAACTTTCAAAAATAGCCTAAACTGGTATTATTAAAAAAGCATAAAAGGGTGCTAGAGTCGATCTTATTGGGGGGGAGGGGGGGAAGCGCTCCACTCCAACCCCAAATTCCGCCATTTTTTTGGAAGTCGAAGGGGAATTACAATAACAAATATAGACCTACACGCAAAAAAAACAAGACAGCTTTAATTTCAATAACAAATATAAACTTTAAGAAATAATTCTTCATTTTTAAATTTAGTCCATTCGAACGCGGACATTTTATGTGCAAAACTGGTCTTGCAAAAGGCTTATAAAACTAATTCAGAGTATGGGATGCGACGACCGTACGGCTTAATAATATGAAAGTAGTTTTCCCATAAACATGTAGCTCACGATCCACCTGCAAAGCCAATTCCCCGGTAATCTGAGGGCTACCAAGGGAACCTTCTGAAACCCTAGAGAGTCGCCCCTGGCCTATCGAAACATCGTCTCTATCCAATCCGATGTGACTACCATCATTTCTGCAGCCAATTAACGCTGCAGCACAACGTCTCCAGTTGATCCATCCTATTGGCTATACCCCGGGGCTACTAAATAAAGATAGGCCCAGGTATCAAATATCTGTCTTAAGTTTCCATCCCATCCCAAACAAAGATCTTTGTTAGACATCACCCCCTGGTCCCAAAGGGACCTGCTCTGGTTTGACCCCCCCCCCAGCCTAGATATCTCCCAAAATGCATTTCACCTGAAGAGGGACACCACATCAGCCCCCCCGGGAGTAGACAATCCTCGGCAGACCCCAAAACAAATTACTCCTATTTTGACTTCCCGTAAAAAAAAAAGATAATGCACCACGTAGAACCATTCCGTCCCCGTTTATCTAAAAAAAAAATAAAACATCCCTTTCCTCAATTTTTCAATTTATAAAAAGGGTCTCAAGCCCCAAACTCCCTCCGTGCCAACAAAAATTTATCTCAAAACCCTAATTCACAAAGACTGATCTAAAAAAAACTGACCTAATCAATACTCACATGTATCATCACAAAAGCACTCCCTAGCAAAATTTCCCCCCTTAAATTCATTCTATAAAAAATAAATTTGATGAAGTAAAGTGTTCTTGTTTTCCCGTCCCCGACATATTCTGTTTTTTCGGAAACACTGTTGTCTGCCTGGGAAAGCCAAAAAACTTTCAATTCCCCAGTACTGTACTTCCAGCATTTACTGGAAACCTCCCCCTTTGGCGGGTTGCAATATTTGCAAAAAAATTTTCATACTTTTCCTTATTCCAGCATTATGATAATTGCATTGAAAAAGTGTTTGAGTGTATGGAATCTTGTGGAGAGGAGTTAAATAGAAGTGATCACCTCTCAGTTTATAGACCACCCTCTATGCATCTCACAATTTTTGACAATCTAAAGCAATCTTATCCGAGTTAAAAAACTTCACCCAAATTGCAGAGGAGGTCTGCGGTGTTCAATTTGATCTTTTTAAAACCCATCAAATAATCTGTCTTTACCAAGAATTTAAACTCCTTTGGTCTAATAGCTCGTATTCACTCAACACGTACAACCTCTACCCCCTCTACTCTTATAGACAATATATTCCCCCCGTTCAATTTAGGCCCCCTTAAAGGGGAAACATAGTGCTCGTGTTTATCAGACCATTTTGCACCTTCCTTAAATTCGAATCTTAAATAAACTGGAGTGGTCCAAGCTGGACTTAAAAAACAAAAATTAATGAAAAAAATATTTTTAAAATTTTCCTTGAACTCCTTAAATGACTCTGGGTTCTGCTCAAAATATATTACGTCAATGAGTGTTTTGATGCTTCCATTACATTGTGTACCCTTTTTAAAAAAGCTTTAGTAAAACAGATGTAATCTATTAAACCGTTAAATCAAAGAAATGGATTACAACTGAGATTCGCTCAGCATCTGCGCCCTCAGGAACCTACATGCCTTGTAAGAAAAACCACTTGACCTTATTTTTAAAAGGGCAATTACATCGTTTAAAAAAATCTTCATTTCTAGAATTTTAAAATGGCCAAAAGAAAATTAAAACGATAGCATTATTTTATCTTCCCAAAAAATCTAGGGCATCCGGGAACATTATCTGATCAGAGACATCATCATCATTCACCTTTTTAACATGGCTTTTTAGGTTGCTAATGATTCAAAGTGTTTTTAAAGAAATTAGTGCTAACCTCTTTTAAAAAATCCTATTGTGTCTGATATATTGAAAACCAATCAAAAACATTCTTTTTATACCAACAATCCTCAGAAATTTGCAAACTAAGAGAAGTAGCTCCCAAGTACTCGTGGGAATGATGGCATACCTAGGCCATCCTATGAAATCAATTAAAAAATCATTGCATTGCCCCTATCCAACATTATAAAAAATGTCGTTTGAAACTGGCATTTCCCCCCCAATTTTGAAGCAATAACAAACGTCCCCATACCAAAAAAGGAAAGAAGGATATTTTAGATAATTCGCCCAATCTCGTACTCTATCGTTTTCAAAATTTTTGAAATCGTAATTTCATCGACTTCCTCCTATCTTTAAAAAATATCACATTCTAGATGCAGTCAGCATGGCTTCCGGTTTTTGGGGAAAACTACGACACGCTATTTTTCATATCTCCATCGCTTTTTTTACTTTGCTTTAGACAGAGGGGATCAAGCCCTTGGGGGGGTTTTTTTTTATGACAAAACTTTTTATAAAATCGTCATGGAAATTTTCCTCAAAAAACACATTTTTTTTTAGGCATTATCGGCCCCGCACCGTTGGGTAACGTCTGTCTCACTAACCGCAAAAAAACGGTGAAAATAATGCATCGAAACCCCTCTTCCTTTAATATCTGACCCCCTCCAAAATAGTGGGGTCCCCCAAGGGCTAGCTTGGGCCCTCTATTTTTTATAATATATTAACAGTCTTCCCAAACTTCTTAATATGGAAAATTTCCAGGCATTTTAAAAACTTTCCTCACCTTATATGCTTGACATCACTCCCTCCTCATAGCCCCCATAAAGTAAAATTTAATGTTGTACACACTGCAAAATTTTCCCTAACAAAAAATCATCATACTGTAATCTATAGACTGGCTATCCAAAAGATAAAAACAATTTCTTAATTTTCATACTAATGCATCGCAAAACCCCTTTAAACCCCCTTATTCGTCTGGATGGAAGAGTATAGCAAGGCAAATCCCGCAAAAATTTAGGGCTTTCTGGGGGGTGAGCCCCTTTTACTGGGTTTCCCCATACCAGACATTGGCCCCCCGGTCTGCTAAGGGTTGTTCATGCTTCGAAAGGCAAAACTTTTTTTGTGAGCCCCTTTTACGTTACTCGGATTCATTCATACATTCATCAATTATTCATATGCAGCTATTTTGGGGCATCTCAAGTCATGCTAAAGAATATTCATAATACCCAAAAAAGGGGCGGGGAGAATAATCGCCGGTATATCAAGGCGACATTTATGTAAACACATTTTCCCAATCTTCATATTTGACTCCCTTCACCCGGAAATTAAAATTTTTTTAGCTTCCCATTTGCACACCTCATCCTGAACTGTTTTTAACAAATGCAATAAAACCACTCCATAAAAAGCGTATTAACTCTAACATATTCATTTCCCATTTTAAAAACCCTTTTACTATTAAAACAGTCCAAACTACCTCGTAGTAAAATTTCAATAAATTTCCAAATCCATCAAAAAAGTACTCCAAAATCTTTAGAATTAAAAATTTAAATCTTTTCTCATTCATAACCCTTTTTTTTCCTAGAGGAAATTTCCCTTTTTGCAAAAATTGAATTTAACTAAAACATTTTTTGTCCCATCTTCCTTTTGTCCATCACTAACGTATGTATGTTTATCTTATCATTCTTATTAATTTTTTCTTAAAAATTTTTTTGATTACTATTTTTATTTAAATTTTAATTAGTGCTAGTTATTCACTCCCTCCTCTCAGGAGAGGGTATATTTTTATATGTACGAATCTGTGAAAAAAAAATAAATGAAATGAAAAGAAAACTCATGTTTTTGATCGCATTAACAAAATAACTGTAAGTTTTATCGGGTTTTAATGTTCAATAGCACTTGTTTGTCGAGTAATTTATATCGATACTTAATGATTATTGTTTGTGGGTTCTTGTTGTATATTTGGAATTGTATCGCTTTCCCGGGGCCCTACAACGGTACAAACACTTTCAAGTCACTACAAAAAAATGGGAGACGTTGGCGCCGACTTTGTGAGTGCCTGGAGGAGCAAAGCACCCCCCCGGAATAGTGTGAAAATCGTTTAATTCAATTGAAAAAAATTAGTAATAAGGGGATTTTTTGCAAATGCCAGAGAAAAAAGTGGACTATTTTAATTCATAATTTTCAGTCGGTATGATTCAAACGATTTCCACACAAATTCCGTATTTATGATTTATAAAAATTTTTAATTTTTAATATTGGCGAAGCGCCGCGGGGTGGGGGTAGCTGACCACGACAAAGCACTTCATGCTCCCCCCCCCCCCCAACCCACTTAAACCCCTTTCCTTTTGCGGGGGTCTATATAAAAAACACGTATCTAATTTTCTAATTATATTGGCAAAATAGATAGGGCCTAGTAACATATTTTTTAGATTTTAGCGTTCAACCCACTTCAATAAATAATTTTCTTTTGGGAGAATATGAGACTGTTTTTTTTTCCGCGCACAAAAGAATGTATTTTTATCTTTTTAGGATACCGAAGGTCCCACTCCAACAAAAGGGAC
>JAMZAV010012041.1:0-19315 GCA_024449915.1 Sweltsa coloradensis
CCAAGCTTATTTTGCACTATTTGCGTTCTTGAGGTTTGTGGCACACGTATTGCTCCATACCGGGGAAGCGTAAGTAATAATGGTCTTATAAGCATTTTATACATTAGTAACTTGTTGCTTTCACTGAGGGATGATTTTTTGTTAAACAGGGGGAATACTGATGACATGGCTGCGTATGATTGTTGCACTTTAAAGTTAATGTGTTCGGTGAACGTTAGTTTTGAGTCTAGTAATACCCCGAGGTATTTGACGAAGTTCGACCAAGGAATAGGAGTATCGTTTATTATAATGGTGAGTTTTGGATTGGTCTTCGTTTCGTGAAGAGAATGGCAGAAGTTTTGGAGTCGTTGATTTTGATTTCCATTTTGCAAAGTGTTTCTTGATCCTATTGTAGGCTAGTTCTAGGCGTCTTTTTTATGGTGTCTAGTCAAAATGAGGAAGTGTATAGTGCAGTATCATCAGCATACAAGGAAAGAAGAACGTGTAGCGTTTTTGGGATGTCGTTAAGGAATATATTGAAGCATGTGGGTCCGAGAAGAGATCCTTGTGGTACTCCAGCAGTGATTGGTCGAGTAGATGATTTGGAATTATTAATTGTAACGTAAAATTTTCTGTTTGAAAGATAGGATTTAATCAGGCGAATTAGGTTGGCAGGGAAAGAATAATTGATCATTTTAACGATAAGGCCGTCGTGCCAGACGGTGTCGAACGCCTTTTCAATATCTAAAAGGAGCATCCCCGTATGTTGGTTGCGGTTGTAGCCAGATGAAATGTGTTCAGTTAAACGAGTTAGTTGCGCAGTCGTTGAATGTTTGTTACGAAAACCAAACTGTTCTTGAATGAGTATATTGTTATTTTTTAAATGCTTGTTTAAGACGGAGTAAGATAATTTTTTCAGACACTTTACTAAAGTGTTAAAAGGCTTATGGGTGTTTAATTTGACGGTTCTTGAGGGCTTTTTCCCGGTTTGGGGAAAGCAAGAACTTTCGCTGTTTTCCAAGCATTCGGGAAGTGTGCCAGCATTATAATTTTATTGATAATGATTGTAAATAGAACTTTTGATTTTCGAGTGAGTTGTTTTAGTGCAAGATTGCTTATTTGGTCTTCCCCTGGTGCTTTCTTATTTTTCCTTTCGTTTATTACTTTGCGTACTTCCCTCGGCGTCGTTAGATGGCATTCCCGACTATTGATGGGGTTTCGAGTGAAGTACCGTTTAACCGAGTTGATAACACTATTGGTGTGGTGTGTGGTGCCTATGTTAGTGGTTAAATTGTAAGTTTCTTGAAAGGCATCAGCTATGGCATTTGCTTTCTCATCATCGCGCATGACCGTGCCAGTTGGAGTTTTCAGTGGTGGCATAGGATTTTTATTTTTTCCGAATTATCTTTGAGGTTCTCCAAAGGAGAAAGTGTTTTCAGGTACGAGTTCCAGGATTGGTTTCGCCAGATGATTAAATCTCGATGAGTGACGGAGGTCAATGAGTTAAGAAGTATTTTCAGTTCCGGTTTTCTGGAGTCTTGCCATAGCCGGCGAATTTTGTTTCTAATTCTAATTTTTGCTAGTAAAACATCAGGTAGCTTCTTATTATATGGTCGAAGTTGTACTTTCGGTATTACACTGTCTAGTGCAGTCTAAATGCAAGTTGATAATTGCTCGGTATATGCGAGGCCGTCGCTAACTCACTTCGTTCTCAGGCCGTAGCCTGGCTTTCGTGACGTCACGCTAGTGGGCCGACTGTGCAGCGCGCCAGCAGCTGCCGCGTGTTGTTAGATAGGCGTGCGCTCAAAGACCCTTCCACAATTTTTGAGACTAGGATATGTGGTAGATGTATATACAGTAAGTAAATGTTTCTGCAATGAAACTAACTATATTTGAAGCAATTATTAACTGGATTGGAATTTTTCTAAGCGTTTTAACTGCACTTATCTTAGAAGTTAGAAATCACAACAAAACGCATAATCCTGTTTATATTCACAGCAAACGAACTATCTCTTTGGTAATTATAATGTAATATGTATCATTATTCATGTTTAATTAATATACTTTTTATATAAAAATATATAATTAATACATTTTAATAATTTCCAAGAAACTACTTGTTCCTGTTAACCTCTCCGATTTCACTGGAATAACATAATAAGTTTTGTATTTTATTACATCAACATAATATACACACGCATGTTAACATGCTTAGTATATAATATCAACATTTTTATCCGCATCATTATAACTTTCTTTTGATCCCATATTGACAGTATTCATTCCTTTTATTGAACGAACTGGTGTTATCAAATTACTGCTAATTAGACACACGCAAGGAAAAAAATATAGATAAAATCTGTTCAACGTATTAAAGCACTCTGCATTTTTATTTTCTAACCCAAAACTAGCAAAAAAATACTCACATATAATTATAATAAAAATTGCTTTATTACTAATGTAATTTGATACAAACGTATTAGTTCTGTCCTTTATTTGCCATACCTGACAAAAAAAAATTGATCGAGTGTGGTCATTAATTTTTCATTTAACAAAATTGTTTGGCAAAACCAATTGTTGAAAAATTACTTTACTAAAGAATAACTACACATTATAAATAAATAAATAAGTTTTTTTTAGAGTCTACCCACTCAGTTATATAACTGATTTTCATGGGGGACTTCAAATCAAAGCGACCAAGCCAACCCTGCAGGCTCCGACGCAATCGAACGAGTGAACGATAACCAACCAAAGATCGATATTTTTAATAGGTAATATAGCAATCAGTGTATGGACAGTGCGAAAACCCGCGAATCAACGCCAGAATCAACAAGGCCGATTCAGAATAACTCTGAAATTTATTGTGCTATCGTTGCTAGGACGGCTCCAAAGTCACCGTTTACAAACTCCTAAGACAAGAACTAATGGACCTAAGTCCAAATCAGAAGTTAAAAACTTCTGACTGTAGCGGGAATCGAACCCTTGACCTTCTGCATTGGAAGCAGATACGCTAACCACAAGACTAACGAGCCACACATCGTTAATTAATTGTAGTAATAGGGGGGTCGCAGAGCGGTAAACTTTCATTCGGCCTATAAAGATATGCATAACAAACAATATCCGAAGAAGAAAAAAAACTGTAACAATTATTCCCGGTCAAATGGCTATTTGATCGGGGTAGGTGCAACCAAGGTCTGCTGGATCTCCGCCTAGCGGAGGATCGTCCAACTCTCTAGGTAAGGTCGTCGCAGCAGCGAATTAGAAGCCATTCTGGGCCTAACTTTTTGTAACGCGTTATGGCCGACCATGTGTTATTCTTGACATGCACTTTTAAAATTGTCTTTTTATAAGTATTAAATACGAAATATGCCGGGTTGTGCAGCAATTAATTGTACAGGACAATCTGATGAAGAATTTAGACTTATCGATCCACTGTTTCATCAAGAAGACGGGCGAAATGGCTCCAGTTTAAAAGACGGGACAACTGGACTGTCAACTTCTGATTTCAAGACTGAGGTTAGTTTTCTTTTAAAATACTTTGGCCTTACCATGTTATTGTCTAGGCTATTGACCAGGCTTATTTAAATGTTTAGGTTTTTGCTCCCATGCCAATTGAAGGGCTAGGCCTAGGGCCTAGCCTAGGTCCCAACCTTAAGTATTTTGAGGTTACGTCGTAAGCCTAGGCCTTTGTGTAGGGGCCTAGGCCTATCCAATTATTCAATGCCTAGCCTAGGCCCTAGGGATTGGATACACAAAGGCCTAGGCTAGGTCTAGGCCCTACGCCAACCCAAAGCTAGGACTGATCTTAGTACACGCAAATGGGGCCTAGACCCAGGCGACGTAATTTTGTAATAGCTAGGCCTTATTTGATTTACAAAACAGTCCTAGGCCTAGGCTTAGGCTTGGCCCTACATAGATAGACTACTACTACTACTATACTATACTAGAATACTAGATCTGCATAATATGATATGCCTTAAGTTAGGCTGTATAGGCCTAGGCTTATATTTTTTTGTCCGATTGTAGGCTGGTAGGCCTAGGCCTAGCTGAATGTCACACTAAGGTACACCTTAAGACGGAGTGTAGACGATATGTTGGACATAAAATTTGCTGTGTACATAATCGTTCGTTGGGAGAGGCCAATCGCCTTTCCATTTTTGGCGAAACTCCATTTCGGTTAAAATTCCTTTACAAGTAGGTACTATTTGAAATAGAAACGTTAGGCCTTTGGTTTGTGGTGTTGTTTTTTCACATCTAATGGTGTATTTTTGAGGTAGTTTCTGTGACAGAAATGAATGATGATTTATTTTGGACCCCCCCCCCCCTAACCGTGCCGCAACCGAATAAGTTCTTGTGTTATGTGTACCGTACATGGTATCGCTGATAAGGCTAACCGCTATGCTAACCGACTGTCAAATGATGCTTGTATATCTAGGCTTGTAAGATTTCATTTCATTTATTTTTTTCAGATAGGCCTGCAGCCTGGAGATTCTGAGACGTCCAACCTTCACACCCTGACCACAACTATTTCAAGATGAAGAAAACAGATACGCCTACAAAATGTCCAGGTTGTACAGTTCTACCACAGATAATAGAGTACACTACACGTAGTGTACTCTGTTATCTGTGGTCTTACGCTTAGCAACTAGGTGATCAATGATGCTTTATTAGCTCATGGGTCAACTTTCCATGTTACTGGGTAGTATAATAGGCCCACGGATATTCCTCTGTCTGAGCTCGGCACTCATCAGGTCACATGTTAGTCGTTCCGATAGACCCCCAAATTCACGAGAATTGTCTCAATCGGAGTGGCAAAGGTTCACATATACCATTCGATTCCCAACACCCACAGCTATCATTTTCAAGCTTGATTAACTCAACATTTCGTTCGCCTTCATAGCGTCGCGACGCTTATGAACAGGACCGACGCTTAATTTTTTCGTCCGCACAGTGACAACTTAAATATTAAATTCTTTGTTATTAATGCACTTACAGACATCATCTTTATGTCCAGTTTTCACCATTAATCACGTTTTTAATATAGTGTACATGTTATACGTCCAAATACATAAATACAGTCTGTTGCATGATCAAATAGACCTCAAGTACGTTTTTTAAGAATACGCACTGCTTTCGTTTGATGGCAAAGGTAGAGTTTTTTCAAAAATGATTATTCAATGCTCAATATAATAGTTAATGATGTTGGCAACAAAAATGGCTATCTTGATTTGGCCATAAATATTACACATACACTGTAAATAATAAAATACCTAAAGCTGCGCGCCGGCACTCGAGTCGGAAAAAACGTACTATATCAACTGTAAATTTCCTTCTAATTAAGTTAATTCATTATTTGTCACTCTTGAACGTAATTAAAGCAAATCCTGATTAGAATAAATGTAATTCAAACAAAAAAAGTACAGTCAGTTTCAAAAGTGGGTCCCCCATTTCATTTTTTTAAAGAAATTGACGGTTTGCAAAGACAATTGTCCAGTGGATATGTTTATAATTGTATGTTGGATATAATTATCTCCTAGCTGGATAAAACATAACCTGATACCCATATCTTTGCGATTATGGCTGTACAAATAGTTGAATTCCTGAAAAAATATGTCACAGCGAGTACACTCAATAATTTTCTTTCACACTTCCCCCACTTCAATGTCAAATTACTACTTAAGCATAGCGTTAAAGCGTTTAAAACATTTATTTTGAGGTTTACTTACATAAGCAAAAAGCTTGTTACAGGGAAATATAAAGAATATGTAGTTATAGACGTGTCCAAAAAATGGGTCCCTAAATGTATAACTAGTAAATAAATATTTATATAAGTATTGTATTCACTGTACATTTGTCATTACGACAATTACACCATGTACAGTATTCATTGTTAAGCTATTAATGTCATTACGACAATCAATAGTAGACAAAAAGGCAATATAACTGTCAAATAAAAAATAGAAACCCTCCAAACAGTAAATGCAGATTGCTGCATGCAGCTTCAAGGCTCGAGTGCATAATGATAAATCGTACCGTTACTACCGTTATTAAAAATATTTTTTAAACTTTTAATATACAAAGCATATTTTGTACCGGTACTCACATATGGTGCAGTGACATGGCCAGTTGGGCGTAAAGAAGAAAGACAAATTGAAGCTGCGGGATTGCAATTTTTAAGGAGTGTAACGGGAGTTACGAAGATTGATAAGATGAGGAGCACGAAGATTAGGAAAGAACTAAGAGTAGAGAGTTTAAACTTTAAGCTAGGGAAAGAAAGGCTGAGGTGGTTTGGACACATGAAGAGGATGCAAAAGAACAGGATTCCGAAGATGCAATATGAACAAGACGCAGGAAACTAACAGAGAAAAAGAGGGAGGCCCAGACTGAGATGGGAAGACATTATAGCAATGGATTTCAAAAGGAGAAATGCAGCTTGGGAAAGGATTAACCAGGAAAATGAACGGGAAGAACGAAAAAATATGGCAAAAACTGGTGGAGGTCCCTGAGGAAGAAGACAGTGACGAGGAAGAAAGATGATGCAGAGGAAGAATAGATTATGTGGAAGAAGCGTCAGGCATGGCTAGCCCATGGATAAGCCCGGGGAGCCAAGAATGTGGTGGGAACGTCCCACCCCCTACCCGACTTAGTTGGAAATAGGGCTCGATATTAATTAATTAATTTAGTAATTATTGTTGCCACAATAAGAAATTACGCAAAACGTAATTTTTTAAGATAATTAATAAATAAAGAAGTACAGTTTGTTCACAGTATTCGTTTGCAGAGAACTCATTTGCTTCAAACATTGTTTTATATAATGGCTATCTCTAGTCAAAATGAACCGGCGCGGCTTCAGAAATGGTTGATATCTTCCATCATGTAACTCTAAAGGATTATTCCTGAAAAGGATTCCAAGGCTCTTTTCCATATATCTGACTGATAGTTTGCACGTTTGATGTGTTTATGAAGTGCGTCTTACAAGGAGGGACAAAGGTAGATTCTATGTTCCCCTTTTCGTGCAGAACAACGAATAGCGCTAATCGTTTACTTTTGTTATGCTTTCTCCTTCATAAAGTTTGTACACAAACTCTTCTACACTATCCATTGTTTCGGGATTCACATCAAAAGTTTGTCCGAGTAGAGCAACTGACTCGATGCTCGAAGAATTGCACAGAGTGGACTTTAAAACAATTATTTTTGCTGCAGCTATCTTTCCTTTTCCTTCAACGCGCTTACATGTACAACATCAAGATAATGCGTGCATCCCGAGAAGTGTATTGCATGTTTCTGCCCCATAGCGTACTATGTAAGATTTTCATGTCTTCCAAATTTTCGCCTTTGAAGAGTGCCCGTTTGTAAGATAAGAGATTTCTTGAACAAAAATAGGCTACAAGGTTAGTTTTTAATTGCAGACAAATTACAAACAATGTTTATTTTTATTTGTACATTATTTATGTATTTATTAATTATTTTTTTATCGTTGTCATAATTACATTCATCAAGAAGAAACGGCGTCGACACTAGCAAAACATTTTGCTAAAACACTTAAAATCCATGAAGAAATCTCGTGCCTCGAAGAGCCTTGCTGATGTCACAAACGAACATGACACATGTCATAGGTTCTGCCACAAGTGCTCATTGGACATCAGTGAACATCAGTGTAGTTAACCTTTTGGTTGATTGATGGCAAATGGAAGAGGATAATATGGCGACATCCGTGTCGTCACAAATAATAACAAAGTCTTCATATCCCGATCCTGTCGCGTGATTAGCATGAAGTATAATTCTAGTATAAGCTTCTTCTTGCTACGATAAAGGATTGGTACGTTATCAATACAGTCTAGTGTACCGATAACATTCACTTTCACAATTTTCGAAGAATTGTAGAATAAAAAACAATGAATGGTGTAGAAGAGTTTGTGTGTAATATTTATGGAGGAGATAGCATAACAAATAAAACGATTTGCGCTATTCGTTGTTCGTTGTTCTGCACGAAAAGGGGCACTATAGAACATACTTTTCTCCCACCTTGTAAGGACGCACTTCATATATACATCAACCGTGCAAACACTCAGTTGATATAGGGAAATGAGCCATGGAATCCTTTCAAAAATACCTCCTCCAGAGTTGCATGATGGAAGATATCAAACGATTTCAGAAGCTACGCCGGTTCACGAAATATGGTTGATCATTGAACCAGCTCCAACTGATGTGCTGTAACTCTTAGCATGCAATTGTTCACGCCAATGTCTTCCATAGTCATGTTATTCATGGCGTAGTTATCTCGTCGTACCGACATGTGCAAACTACAGACTTGTACAAATTATGTCAGTACAGAGAGGATGAGAACGAAGAAAACATCGACTCAGACGTGAATGAAGAGGTCTGAAAATGTAAGTGATGTTCCTATTGAAAATATGTTTTTTAATTTTATATTATACATTTCACGTATTGAAATATGCATATCCTTTTCTTACAAAATGTCTATGCTATAGGCTACTGCAGGGATTTTGACTAGAGATAGACATTATATAACAATATTTGAAGCAAAATGAGTTCTCTGACAACACATATTGTGAACAGTGTTCACAACACTGAACAGACTGGACTTTTTTATTTATAATTTATCTTATAAATAATTACGTTTGCGTCATTTCTTTTTGTAGCAACAATAATTACTAAATATTCATAAAAATGATAAATAACGGTATGATTTGGCATTATGCACTCGAACCTGAAAGCTGCATGCAGCAATCTGCATTTACTGTTTGGAGGGTTTCTATTTTTTATTTGACAGTTATATTGCCTTTATGTCTACTTTTATATTGTGTCTTAATGTAATGGTATATTAATAGCTAAACAATGTACATGGACATGGTGCTATTGTTGTAATGACAAATGTACAAAGTATACAATTGTATATATAAATATTAATTTATTTACTAATTATACATTTAGGGACCCACTTTTTGGAACAGTCTATACCTACATATTCTTTATATTTCCCTGTAACAATGCTTTTGCTTGTGTAAGATACTCTCAGAATAATATTTTAAACGCTTAAACGCTATGCTTAAAGTAAGTAATTCGGCATTGAAGAGGGAAAGTGTGAAATAAAATATTGAGTGTCACCCGTTTTGACACGTTTTTTTTTCAGGAATTCAACCATTTGCATAGCCATAATCGCCAAAAAAGGATATCATGTTATGTTTTATCCCAGATAGGGGATTATTTTATATCTAATATACAACTAAAAACATATCCACTGGACAATTGTCTTTGCAAACGTTCAATTTCTTAAAAATATATAGCAGGGACCCATTTTTGGAAACTGACTGTACTTTTTTGTTTGAATTACATTTCTCCTAATCCTGATTTGCTTTATTTGCGTTCAAGAGTGAAAAATAATGAATTAACTTTAATTAGAAGGAAATTTACAGTGATATAGTACGTTTTTCCCGACTCGAGTGCCGCGCGCAGCTTTAGGTATTTATTATTTACAGTGTATCTGTAATATTTATGGCCAAATTCAAGATAGCCATTTTGTTGCCAACATCATTAACTATTATATTGAGCATTTGAATAATCATTTTGAAAAACTCTACCTTTGCTATCAAACGAAAGCAGTGCGTATTCTTAAAAAAACGCATCTTGAGGTCTATTGATCATGAAACAGACTGTATTATGTATTTGGACGTATAACAAGTACAACTATATAAAACGTGATTAATGGTGAAAACATGGACTTAAAGATGATGTCTGTAAGTGCATTTATAACAAAGAAATTTTACATTTAAGTTGTCACTGTGCGGACGAAAAAATTGAGCGTCGGTCGTGTTCATAGCGTCGCGACGCTATGAAGGCGAACGAAATGTTGAGTTAATCAAGCTTAAAATGATAGCTGTGGGTGTTGGGAATCGAATGGTATGCGTGAACCTTTGCCACCCCGTTTGAGCGAATAATTTTTTCCTATCGGAACGACTATGTAATGCGAGCCCTGATGCATGTTTCAGCAATATGAGCTAAACGGTAGTGGGTTGAATTTGTCCAGCACAAGTTACAAAACTTTGTTATAAGTTGCGCACAAAAAATATTGCTTGCCTTCCACCTTGCTATAGTAGGGGTTGGTACATGTAAACGTTAACCGATTTTCCTCTATTTATGTGAAGGGTGCATCCCGCTGAACTGGATTGCTCAAGAACCAAATCGTTGTTCATAGGCCTATATATGCATGAGCGGCAAAGTGGTCTTAAATTATGAAAAAGTAAATGCTCCTGTAGGCCCTACACTTACATTTTTAAATATAGCAATAGCAATAGCGATAGCACATTATAATGCACTAGGCCTACATAATTATTATGTTCATTTCATGTCACGAGTTGACACTGGTTTCTAGGTGTAGGGCCTATTGTCCACTTGTTTAATTAATGTGCAGGTACTGGTAGGCTCTAGGCCCTAACAGCAAGAGTTACCTAAAATAGTGTGGCTCGATGGTCTGTGGTTAGCGTCTCTGCTTCCAATGCAGAAGGCAGTGCGATTCCCGCTTTAGTCAGAAGTTTTTAAACTTCTGATTTGGACTTAAGTCCTTCATATCTTGTCTTAGGAATTTTAAACGGTGACTTTGGAGCCGTCCTAGCAACGAAGCACATAATAAATTTCAGAGTTGTTCTGAATCGGCCTTGTTGATTCTGGCGTTGATTCGCGGGTGTTCGCACTGTCCATACCACAGATTGCTATATTTCCTATTAAAAATATCGATCTTTGGTTGGTTATCGCTCACTCGTCGATTGCGTCGGGGCCTGCAGGGTTGGCTTGGTCGCTTTGATTTAAAGTCCCCCACTGAAACTCAGTTATATAACTGAGTGGGTAGACTCTAAATAATTTTTTTTATTTTTTATTTATGATATGGCCAATCTTTCATGTTTTACTTCTGTTATAGGTTCTCTCTCTCAGATTGTGAATGTGAGGCCAGGCCTCCCAACTCTGGCGCAGTGAGCTTCTCCAACAGGATCGTACACCTGCAACCGCGCCCCAGGTGCTAAACTTGCCCTATGCAGCCACCTATCAAGACGTCCACCACTGAAGCCACAGGCGTCACCCACCGCATCCTCCATCATCACAACAACACTGCCTCACTTCCAACGTGGTCTACCAACTTAATGCCCTCAGTGTCCGGCAGAATATGTAGGCCTCACCCCAAACGAACTGAGAACCCGCATGACAGCTAGCCCCCCCCCCCCCCATCAAAGTGTTAAACCTGTGGCCCAGCATACTGTTGAACACTTTTAAAGAGTTTCATTACCATAATCATCAAGGCGCTTCCCGATGACTACAAGCAGTTGGAAACTCAGAAACTGGGAAACTGTCACTCATACCACCAGGTCCGCCAGCTTCCTAACCTGACCAACACACAGCGTGCCCTCTGCGTAACTCTGGATGTGCCGCAAATGTTGATCCTTACTTTTTTGTGTCAGAAAATGAATATTTCTACTTAAATTTTGTACCAACAGTACAGTAAGCAGCAGGTAAAAAAACATGAAATATTGGGTAATAAAATTGCAAAAAGTTTATAAATTTGAGTGAAATTTGAACATGCGACCTCAGCCACTACTCAAAGTGAGCGATAAATATTGCGAATTTTGACCACTACGCCCCTATATAAGTTGCAGGTTTGCACATAGGCCTACGTTAGTTAATAAAAGATCGTTGTTAATGTTTTCCCTATCTAGAAATTCTCTTTTAGTGCTAGAATAATTTATTTGTGTCATTTGGGACTGGTATTTGCTTGCACTTTTTATCATCTGGACAAACATCGCCAGAGACAATTCGGCCACTTTAGGATATTGTTCAGGAAGGATATGCTAATGTCTATCTGACAACATTTCCACATTTCACATTCATGTTTCCTACATAGGCCTAAGTTTGGCAAAGTAGGCCTACTATCAAGCAAGACATTCTCTCTATATGGCACATGTATTGCCAGTTCATTAAAAAAATGGGTAATATGACAATTTACTCTGATGGACAACCACACTATCCTTCCTAAACAACCATCTAAAATTTTACAATCTTTAGGGTGAAAATATTGGTTCAAAAGTATTCCAGAATAAAGCTTCGCATTCCGCATTGAAGCTTAATTTGACAGTGCATTCAATCAGCCTTATTGGGTCATTATGTTAAAATTTTATGCATTTATTGTACGAAATACTATTAGGATGTTTTACGTACTTTTTTATCACAAAAAAATCCTGTTACTTAAATAAGATTATGAGCCCTGTAAAATTGCCATCACCATCTCATAATGTTAGGTGTAGTGTAGGCATGGCATAGGCCTACTGTAAAATCAATATTTTTTAAATTTGCAATCTGATAATAGTCCAGTCACAGACATCAATCACCACATAATCAACAAAAATAATTATGTAGGCCTACAATTAAAAATAAATTATGTTGAAATGCATGTTTATTGATTCACGATTTAGCCTGATGATTTTTGCAATGTATTTTGAGTATTTTCAAAATACAGATGTATTTTTGTATTTCAAATACAAAACTTGTCAATGTATTTTCATTTTTATCTTGTATTTGAAAATACTGAGTTTGAAGTATTTGTATTTCAAATACAATTTGTTAAATATATCTCTGGTTATACCTGTATTATGTATGTCAAAGAGAATAAAGACTTAGCCCCTATCTACGTAAAATTATTAATTTGTATAAATATTTGTATATAGTACCTAGTCTAGGCCTACATTTTCTGTAGGCCTATCCTTTTGTTTAGGCCAAGAGTTTAACTTCTCATAGCTAGGCTTAACCATTTGAAGGCATGCTATTTCTTGTTATCTCGTTGGTCTTGTGTGGCTCGTTGGTCTGTTGTTAAGCGTATCTGCTTCCAATGCAGAAGGTCCAGGGTTCGATTCCCGCCATAGTCAGAAGTTTTTTAACTTCTGATTTGGACATAAGTCCATCAGTTCGTGTCTTAGGAGTTTGTAAACGGTGACTTTGGAGCCGTCCTAGCAACGAAGCACATAATAAATTCAGAGTTGTGCTGAATCGGCCTTGTTGATTCTGGCGTTGATTCGCGGGTGTTCGCACTGTCCATACCACTGATTGCTATATTTCCTATTAAAAATAACGATCTTTGGTTGGTTATCGCTCACTTGCCGATTGCGTCGGGGCCTACAGAGTTGGCTAAGTCGCTTTGATTAAAGTCCCCCACTGAAAATCAGTTATATAACTGAGTGGGTAGACTCCAAATACAATTTATTTTTTATTTTTTTATTTATGTATTATTAGCCAGCGGTTTAGCCGGTTCCCACACAAATACCGAAGTTAAGCAACGTTTGGGTGTGGTCACAGGGAGAGTGGGTGAATGCTCTGCCCTGAAACTCGCGTATTCCACTGGCTAGAGCAGATGGGGGGTTTGAGAGCTAGTGTAACAGCTTTGTTCTCCTCGACGTCTGCTCGGCGGTCCGGGTTAGTGGAAGAACCTATATGACTGTCAAGGTTACACCATCCTTTCGGATGGGACGTAAAGATGTTTGTCCCCTTTGTACTTGTCGAAAGGAGTAGGCTACGTGCCGGTACCGTGTGTTACCCTCTACCTTTATATTCATACTTCATCCTCATCTCACCACTCATCGGCACTAGGGCCTATCAATCAATTGTTATATGTATTATATTAATAAAGGTCCTGTCAATTTGCAGTTGCAGGATACAAACCACTAACCCATCCATTGTCAATAATCTATTCAGTTTTTGTAGTAGGCCTACTGTATTATCATTGGTATTAATATTATGCAGCAATAAAGTAGGCTTATCCCAATCCTGCACCACACCATCCTTTTTTATGTTGGCTACGTTGGCTGAACCATATTTTATTGGATCTCTGGATATCATAACTCTGCCTACCATACTCTTTTAAGTGAAGAGGAAATTTTTGCCAAAAAGAAGGGGGGAAGACAGTATTTGGCCTATTATTCATAAATCATAATTGTCCTGTCACTTAAATAAGATTATCAGCAAATATAGTGAGCCTTACTTATTAAGTAAGCCTGTTGAGTAACTTAATTGTTAATTAAAAAAAAAAATGCTAAGTGAAGATAAAAATGTTAAGTAGCCTACTTGCCACAATGTATAATACATATTTGCAAGGTATAAATAAATAAAATAAAAATGTAGAGCCTTATAATAAATAAATACAATTAAAACCTTACTTCCAAGTCTACTCCTTATTAAACACTATTATTATCACATTGTGTTGCTTTGGGTACAAGGCATGTTGGTAATAAATTATCAGAAACGGGCTTTTAGAAATAAAATTTTAAAATCATAAGAAAAATTGCTCTTGGATATACACATCACACTATAACATAGGGATTTGAAATTATTTTATTTTACTTTACAACAAATTACTAGCTTCATTATTATTGTGTTGTCAATTTTTCTTATCTCGAATTTCACGCGATTCTTTTCTGGCCTCTATATCGTTATTTTGTGATCAAGTTTTAGGGCGCGCTATAAGTAGATGTTCACTTTGCTTTTTAAAATTCCCTCTATTTCTCGTGTATAGGCCCAAAATGGCCGCTATACATTGTGGAACGGGTTGCGACGACCTAACCTAGTGGCCACACGAGCGAGTTAGACGAGCCTCCGCCAGGTAGCGGAGATGTAGTAGACCTTAGGTGCAACGAGTCTCGTATGGTGCCTCGCTACCGAGCAACGCAAGTCGGCCCACTAGCGTGACGTCACAGCACAACTCGCAGCGCAGTCTCCGGCCTGTACGTTAGCGACGGCCTCGGTATATGTCTCAAGATCTTCAGGTGTTTCAATGATGGAGTTAATAGTAATGTTTTGGTCAAGACTGGCCCTAAATAGCTTCCAGTCTTCTTTTTTGAAGTCATAAATTTGCTTCGGGGGAAGTGGTATGAATAAGTAGTAGTGATTGAATGATCCACAATAACGATGACAAGACTAATGACTTTGATTAATAATGAGTAATGTTTGTATTATACATGTGTGGTATATTTTGTACAAGTAAAACAAAGAATAAACAATCTTGGAGCCTACCTATACTTATCTTATAATTTCTCTTCATTACAAAACACCCTTTGATATAAAAATGTTCTCGTAATACTCATAGTATATCCTGGTATTTAAATAATTTTTAAATTTAAATACCAGGTCAAACGGGTGTTTACACCAAAGTTTTATTCGAGTACCAGTACCAGTACCTACTGTACCTTATGCCGATTTGCCATCCCATGTAGTGTGTGATATTTTCTATGTTGTAATGTGTGGTATTTTGAAATGGAAGTTGAACACTCACAATTCACATACTGTAGTATTGATTTGATTTGATCTTTATTCACCTTGACAGGTACGTTATGGTACATGTATAACTTGTGTTGAGACAGTGAAAAGTGTTAAAATTAAAGATGAATAAGTACTACTCAAATTAGGATGCAGAATAATATAACAATAATACCTTGAAAGAATTTTCTTGTAGAAATTAATAAATAAAAATAGGTATATGATGTAATGGACAGGCAGGAAGCACAGCTACAACTAGTTGACCTTTGAAAGTAATTTAGCTACTTTTATGTGTTTGAAAGGAATGTCAAAAGGCTGGATCATGTGAATTTTGAAGTAGCTTGCTGCTTGCATAGCTACTTTCTACTTTATAACATTTTCAAAATTAGTGCGCTACCGTCCTCGCTTCTGATAAAGTAACATGTTACAAAGTAGCCCGCTACTAAATAAATAAACAAATTGTATTAAGAATCTACCCACTCAGTTATATAACTGATTTTCAGTGGGGGACAGTAAATCAAAGCGACTAAGCCAACCCTGTAGGCCCCGACGCAATCGACGAGTGAGCGATAACCAACCAAAGATCGATATTTTTTTTTAATAGGAAACATAGCAATCGGTGGTATGGACAGAGCGAACACCCTCGGATCAACGCCAGAATCAACAAGGCCGATTCAGAACAACTCTGAATTTATTATGTGTTTCGTTGCTAGGACGGCTCCAAAGTCACCGTTTACAAACTCCTAAGACAAGAACTGATGGACTTGAGTCCAAATCAGAAGTTAAAAAACTTCTGACTTTGACGGGAATCGAACCCTGGACCTTCTGCATTGGAAGCAGATACGCTAACAACAAGACCAACGAGCCATACAATATTTTGTATATATAATAATTTTGCCCTTCTTAACAACACTGCCTACAGGGTATTAGGTCCAATATTATTACCAATAAACATGTGGCAGTAATTAAACATTTAACAAAAGGCTTGCTGTGTGGACAATTGAATCTATTTAAATAATATAACCTAGTACGTAATAATAAAAATTGTAACCAGGTGTTTGATTTTTTTATATCAACTATATAAAGGTAGGCCTATATATCCTTACTATCCCACAAATTAAAGTAGGGCCTAGCGGGTAACCGTACTTAATGCCCATATCAAGATGTAATGGTACGCTATGTCTAAAGAAATAAAATGCAATTTGAATTTGACTTGGCTAGGACTCTGGTAACGTATTCATTATCTATACGGTAGGCAAATAATCAATAAGTTATTGTGTATTATTCATTTATACAACTGGAATAATCTACCCAAAACAGGTTTAATGTTTTTAGCTAAGGTAATTTTTGTTAATATGCCTAGGCCTATATATAAAAGTGTAGCCAAGGACAAAAAAAAATTGATGGATAGTTGCCATGTCCACAACTCTTTTCATGTTAAGGCACATTATGTTGCACCATAAGCCGTGCTTTAATAATAATTAGGGAACCTATATCATAATATTATAGGCCTAGGTTGGATATACCTAGGGACCTACTTGACAAGTAGGTCTATACCCATACACCTAGGCCTACTGTATCTTTGTTATTTATATTATCTAAAGTTGACAAAGACTATGTAGGGACCTATGTAGTATGTAGATCTACATCTACTTGTCACTTGGTGAATAAACTAATAATCTCTTCTGTTAGGAGTTAGGACCCTAAACAAATAAAACTCAATAACATAATAATATGTGGGTTGCAAAGAAAAGTAGGCCTACTTAAACTTGCATTTTTATGCTCCTATAGCCTATGTGGTAGCCTAGCCCATAGAGTGGGGTAGGGCCTATACAGAACGAATCTTCCCTGCCTAGAGAAATATATTCTCTAGCTAGACAAATTTTTACAGGACTTATCATCGTGTGATGCATGGGTTATTCGTTAACAATAACACAACACTAGGTAGGCCTATATGGAAGTCATAGACTGGAGTGCGGCCTAGATAGTCTAAATGTAGGCCCTTCTTTAGGCATAGTTATACCAATTTCTTCAGACGACCTAGGCTATCATCGTGTGATGCATGAGCTATTCAGCAACAATGATGCTAGCTAGGCCTATAGTAGGGCGAAGGGAAAATGAAGAGAATGAGTATCAGTCATGGTAGGTAGGCCTACCTTGTTAGTCTAGGTATCAAATTCCTAGCATTCAGTACGCCTATAGCTACACAACAAAGCATAAATGGGTAGACCTAGATAATTCAGCCACAATTCTCTTCTGTAGCACCAGTAAAGGCATGAACAATTCTTTTCCATAGGCCAATCATTTTTTAACTTACCTGTAAAAGCGAAAAATCGCGTTTGTCTTCGTCAGTCATGATTTCAGGTTTGTTCTTGTTCACTTTTACCTTAAGGCGACGTTTGTATTTGCTAGAGTATGCCTGATTTAGATATATATACGGAAATATCAAGAATCTGCAATAAATTCCACAAATTGGCGAGACTATTATTCAATGAACAATACAATAATATTGCAAGGACGGCACCGCCCGCCAGAGCGTTTGAATTAATTTCGAACAAAAACGCGGCGTTCCAATTGGCGGTCGCGAATCGCTACGTCACATCCAAGTGCGAGGCTGTGATTGGTCAATTTCAAAACAAGTGGGTGCCAGAAAAATACTGCCACCCGCACCGTACTCCTTGGCCACGCTCGACGTTTCTTAACTTCACAAGCTTCCAGATTACGCCACAGCACCGACAGACAGCGCTCGAAACAAAGGGTTGAACACCTGCGTTCTGCCTACTGCGTATTTGTCGGGCGAAAGCTACAGTCACAAAGGGAAGTCAGTCTGGGAAGGTTCGTTGTGTTTTCTTCGAGTTAAGTGTTGTGAACTTGTGATATTGTTTGTGTTTTGTGTGTTGAGTGTGATCCTGAAGCACAAGCTGTTGTTGGACACAAAAGATCCCTTCAAGGTAAATGAACCATTGTATTAAATAGGGTTTAGGCCTACTCAGGGCGTATCTGCTGAGACATATTTTCGAATTGTAGGGTACAAACTAGCAACTGCTTTAGTTCTACCAACAATGGCAGTGATGTCTCAAGCAGGCCGCAGTGTAGCAGGCGGCAGACCAAATTTTACATTCCCGATATGACCTAAGTAGGTAGTAGAACCAATGTCAGAAGGAATGCGATATACAGCCTAAGCCTAGTAGTTCGAAAAGGGCAAAGGCCTCCATTGCAGTAAATGGTCTTGTGTCAAAGCCCAATGGCAATTGCGATTCTCAACTTAATCCCTGTATATGTAGGCCTAGAGAAGGCAAATGTGTAGAAGTGAGCCAAGATTTCGATTTAAAAGTGGGTTTTACTTTTACATTATGTGGGGCCATAGGCGCCGATAAATTCCGGGTCCTCTAGAATCAAACTAGCCCTGATTTACGGTTAGAGGGGCGCATGGCGAGCTATATTGTCGTTGGGAGTTTGGGCTTCGTGTCCCAAGCAAAAAAATCATTTGAAGATCAATTAAAAAAATCGATTGACCTCCAATTGGCCGACAACTAACTTTTGGAACACCAATTGACCAAATGATATCAATTGGTCAATTGGCAAGTATACCAATTGGCAAGTATACCACCAATTGACACTAGCCAATTGACAGTGTTCCAAAAGTTAGTTGTCAGCCAATTGGTGGTCAATTGATTTATTCAATTGATATAGCCACTAGCAATTAACCATCAATTGACCTTCAACTAACATTCCAAAATGGCAAAACAAAACATGATCTATTGGTAGTCATAGTCAATCAATTTATACTGGGCGATAGCTCCCTTATAAGCTTATTTGCCCATGTGTTTGTCATAGACCTATTTCACACTCACCTTGGGGGGGGGGGGAGGGGGTAGCTCCTATAATATTGATATACATAGGGACATGTCTACATGTTTCCAATGTAGACGGGACGTGTTGTCGATGCAAGTCGTACCGCAGGTGCTGAACGTGCATGATGTAATCAAACCTCTAATCTCTCTCCAGATATTTTGGGAAATTTTGA